>LSSK01000149.1:0-22573 GCA_001969505.1 Zancudomyces culisetae | reverse complement strand
CCACCACCTTCTTCTTCTCTACTCTGTTTTCGTCCAAGTAAATCTCCTCCATTTTCATCTTGTGGAATCAAATAATCTGTCAAAATATTGTTGATTTTTTGTTGTATTGCTATCCAAAGTTTATCCAGACTATACAGTTTTATCTTTTTAGGTTTGTAATATCCTCCTATTCCTCCTGACTCTATCCCTCCTCCAATTGAACTCCTTCCTCCTCCAATCGAACCTCTTCCTCCTCCCACTCCCATTCCCACTCCCATTCCCATTCCTCCTCTAACCCCTGCCGCTGCTGCCGAATACTGTTCTCTTTTATTCATGTTACTTATTACTTGAGCTAAAAACTCATGGTATTCTACCACACTCTGCAGTGTTGAAAATAATGTCCGTTCAAAATCCACCATTATTTCTGCTTCTCTCTTACTTACAATCATAAATTTACTCACTTGTTGTTGTGCTTGTTCTTTTTGTAGTTTATATAAACTATTACTACTGTTATTATTTATTTTTGTGTTTGTGTTTGTGTTTAAATATTCATTGTCAATATCGATTCCATTACTTTCATAGTTTTCCAAAAGTTTCATTCGGTCTTGTACTTGTGTAACTACATTGTCTACCAATTTGGCTACCTCCCATCTAACCCGGTTGTTAATCTCGTCAACTGCTTCACTAGCCTTGTCCAGTATCAATAAACTTTCCATTATCATTTCTACATATGCCAAACTATCCACCTCTGGGTTTTCTTCACTTGTTGGCTCGTTTCCATTATCATTTCCATTACTATTTGCATTTGCTCCGGTACTAAATCCTCCTTTACCCTGCCCACTACCACCACCACCACTACCTCCTTTATTCATTTCCAAAATACTTCCTTTTCGTTCACAATATGGCGATTTCAAATATACATGTTTATGTAATTCTTCAATCATAATTTCCGCTGCCTTTTCTTTTTCCGTTTCTATCATTTGTCGCAACCCACTCAACCCCTCAATTGGCACAAGTTCTGGATCAAACAAAAACGTACTGGCCTGCACCAACTGACTGGCACCCATCAAAAACTTCTTTTTCGAGATATTCGCCTCGATTTCCCCCGGAAGTTTGGATACTTCTGTGATTCGATTCAGCAGGTTCACCAACTCTCCCAGCTGCTTGCTCTTGGCATACAGCTGGTCCAGCCCCTTCCGCTGCTCCGTCAACATACTCTTGGCCTGCTCCAAATTCCCCTTTGTCCGTTTTACCAGGCTGCTCGCTTTACTAATCCGTCCATGTAGCCCGCTAAACGTAAGAATCGAATTGTTGAACCCTCCATAGTACTCATCCGCAATACCCTCCAGCGTCGCATTTAGCCGCTTATGGTAGATCTGGAACGTGTCATGGCTCTTGCCCAGCGAACTGGTATCCAGCATTTGTAGTGCTGCTGTTACGGGATTGAACGTGTCTGTCTTCACTATGGCCCAGTCGCGCTTGATTGTTTTGATTGCATCCTCTGCCCTGCCAAGCACGGTTTCTTTTCGACTCTCTGAATATTTCTCCATTATTTCTTTATACTTTTTATTTTTATTTTTACTTTTACTTTTACTTTTACTTTTACTTTTATTTAATGTTACAATAAACGATATATTTTAATTTTTATTTCAACAAAACTCCGCACAACCCTCTCTCTCTCTCTCCCCTTTTCACATTTATTCTCACTATTCACCCAGCCAACCAACCAACCATTAACCGACTGACTTTTTTTTCTTTCTTTTTTTCTTGCATAGTGATTCTAGTTAATTCAAAATTTTATTTACTAGAATCACTATGCAAGAAAAAAATAAAAAAGAAAAGGTAGCATAAATGAAATGATTTGTTTATTTAAATAGACTCTTGGTATATAATTGGTAGAGTATCCCAAATAAATAAATGATAAAAACAGCAATAGTAATAGTGATGGTGATAGCGATAGTAATAAAAGTTGGTTGATAAAAAGAAATTTGGGAATATTTACAAAACTGATCTTCCACTAGTAATATATTTAGATAAAAAGCCGGGAGGCAAGATAGGTTTGGAAAGTAAAAGCGACAGTTTTGATTTCAAATTCTGGAGCTTGGCATCAGTTTGTGGATCAAAACCACTACCACTACCACTAGTATTTTTATTTTTATTTTTATTTTTATTCTTGTCCTTGTTGTTGTTGTTGTTGTTGTTGTTATTCTTGCTCTTTTTTGTGGCTTTTCCATTACTTGAAAAGACAAGACAAGAATCATCATCATCATCATCATCATTGAAGTTACCAGCATTATGGCCGACAAATTGGGGGTCTAGTTCGATATCCATTTGATTAGCGTTTTGGTGGTACCAATTGGCCTCGAAAGTTTGCTTTGTCCTTGCATGTTGCACCTTGTCAATTTCCATTGCGACATTAACAATTTCCTTGTACTTGTCAACCAGGTTAAAGCTAAAGGTACTACTTGAATATTTTGGAATCTCAATACCAGTGCTTTCTTTATTGTTTGTCATTCCAAGAGTTGTACATAGTTTTTTGTAATTTGACTGTTCTTGTGGAGTAACAAAGATCACCACCCGACCAACAGTATCGGAATTGTGAGAACGGCCTGTACGACCTGATCTGTGAATATACAAATCTGCATGTTTTGGAACATGGTAATGTACCACATTATCGATTTCTATTACATCTAACCCACGAGCAGCCACATCTGATGCCACCAATACAACATCCTCACCTTCATCCTCACCTTCACTGTTGTTGTTGTTGCTTTTGACATTGTTGGTTCTAAATCTATCAAGATTCTTCAACCGCTGTCTTTGCTGCATTTGCGCGTGTAGTGGGTATGCTTTGATGTTTAACAATGAAAGAATAGGAACTAGCCGTCTAACCGAACTGATACTATTTACAAATACCAATGTCTTTGTCGGTTTACGTTTTTTCTGCTTTTCAATTTTATCACCATTTTCATTTGTATCACCATCAATACTTGTACTTGTACTTGTAACTGTATTTATATTTATGTTAGCACCGAAATCATAGTTCTGACCACGTGACATTACCGAAGATAAAAACATGTATAGGTACGCTTCCTTGTCCTTTTCCATACAGTTGATGCGAAACTCTTTGATTTTGGGGTTCTTGGTGCCAGAATCCTTTTGGGTACTGTCTAGTTGTTCAGAACTGAGGTTATTTGCAGAATGAGTAGTGTTTATAATAGTAAATGTCTTTGTATTATCAAACTGTAACATTTTCATGACTTGAAGTTCCAAACTATTTCCATTACTCTTGTTGTTTTTGTTTTTGTTTTTGTTGGATTCGGATAGTTTTGCATTTGCAAAAGAATCCAGAGTAGCACTAAATAACAGCTTTTGCAATTTCCTTTTTCTTGGCTCTGCTTTATCGCCTCCAGCACCGTTGTTTTTATTATTCACAATCACGGCCTTTAGCACATTGGCCAACTCTTTAAAATGTCCAGCCTCCAACATTCGATCGGCTTCGTCAATAACCAAGGTTGTAATTTTAGACAACATTTCCACATACTTGTCGTTAAGCTGCAACAATTCCCACAATCTACCAGGGGTTGCCACAACAATGCCCAAATTCGAAGAATCCAACAATCGTGTTTGTTTTTGAATAGACATACCTCCCACTATTGATATTATTTTTCTGCGTCCTTTTTTTAATCCGCTTTCGTTGCCAATGATATATACTTCGTTCAGATGCTTTGTCACTTGAATCGCCAACTCTCTAGTTGGAACAAGTATCAGTGCTGATATTCTATCGTCCTCACCGCCGCCATTTTCCAACATGCGCTGAAGAATCGGAAGCCCAAACGCCAACGTCTTTCCCGACCCAGTATACGCCGTTCCCATCACACTTCTCCCTCCCAGAATTATTGGAATGCTTTGTGACTGAATCTCTGTTGGTTCAAGGAACCCTTTGCTCTTCAACCCCAACAAAAGGTCTGGCTCGTTAACTCCCAACTTTCTCCACTCCACCAACTCTGTATCCAATACTTCAGTACATACATTTGCGGTACTACCTTTGGTTTTTTCATTTACTGAACCCTCTTCTTCTTCTTCTTCTTCTTCTTCCTCTTCTTCTTCCTCTTCTGGTGCCTTGCGTTTCTGACCTGCATTTTTCGTTTTCGTTATAGTTTTAATTTTAGTTTCGGTTTCGGTTTCGGTTTCGGTTTCAAGATCTGCTTGTTTTTGTACTTGTACTTGTGCTTTTGTTTGATTTTTAGTTCTGATAGCATAGTCTGTTTGCTCTAGCATATGTCCAATACTTTCAAGCTTACCACTCTTGGCTTTTTGTTCATCAAAATGATCTACATGAACAAAATCATTCCAATCCAAATCCATTTCCAAATCCGATCCAGCCTCTATATCCGAATCCGAATCTGGATCTGAATTTAAATCTAAACCACTCTCACCATTTTCATTTATATCCTCACCTCCTTCCTGTTCCTCAGTACTCATATCCGCCTTTTCTTTTTGCTTTCTTTTCTCCTCCTTCTCCTTCTCTTTATTTTTCTTCTTATTTCTAATTTTTGATAAGGTTGCTGTATCTTTTAACTGATCAAAAAGATCGCCGTCTAGTACTTCGATATCATACACTCCGCCCATTTCCTCATCATCTATAATTAGTTCCTTGGGAATCTCGAGTTTTTTCCAACTGACCGGTGTATCATTTTTCCCTGCGTTTGCTTTACCTTTAGTGTTTCCCTTTCCCTTTCCCTTTCCCTTTGCATTATTTTCTACTTTTGTGTTATTTTTTGGTTTTGGTTTTGGTTTTGGTTTTGATGCATTTGGTGTATTTTTGCTATTAGTGTTGGGTTTGGAAGCCGCTTTGGCTTTCTCAGTATCCAATACTTGCACCTTGTTTGTGGTTTTATCTTTGTCTACCCACATTTTGATTTATATATTTCCTACTAGTTTCCTCCTTTTGTTTCTACCTATTTCTCTATTTTTTTACTTTGAATATAGTAAAAGTAAAGCAAAAAATGTCAACCTTTTGATCCAAGAAAAAAAAAATTACTCTAGATTTACCACTTTTTTTTTCGCTAATAACTTTTGAGAATATAATAAAATTTTTTTTTATTTTTTTCAACAAAAATGATCTCACTTTTCCTCCCCTCCAAAAAAAAAAATTTAAAAAAAAATAGTCTAAGAAAAATTATTTGCTAAACATTTTGCGGATAGCATCAACAGTAAGACTCTTTGGACGTTCAATTGGGAATCCCAAAGCACGATCCCAAACCAGTTGTGAAAGCACACCAAATGCTCTGGATACACCAAACAAGACAGTGTAGTAGTCTTGCTCAACTAGGCCATAGTGGCGGAGAAGGACACCAGAGTGGGCGTCAACATTTGGCCAAGGGTTCTTGATTTTGGCTTGTTCGCCCAAAACCTTTGGAACAACTTCAAACATATTGCTGACAGTCATGAACAGTGGATCGTCCTTGAGGTGCTTGAGAGCAAAGTGGCGCTGGGCAGTGTAGCGAGGATCGGTCTTACGCAAAACAGCGTGGCCGAAACCTGGCACAACACGGCCAGAACTCAAAGTCTTGCGCACGTACTCGACAATCTGGTCCTTGGTTGGTGTTTCAACACCCAAGTCAGCATTCATAGCCAGAATCCAGCGGAGTACTTCTTGGTTGGCCAATCCGTGGAGTGGACCAGCAAGCCCGTTGAGACCAGCAGCGAGCGAGAGGTATGGGTCAGACAAAGCAGATCCGACCAAGTGGGTTGTGTGGGCTGAGACGTTTCCACCTTCGTGATCAGAGTGGATTACTAAATACAATCGCATCAACTCAACAAACTTCTCGTTATCTCCAAATCCTAGCAGGTTAGCAAAGTTCTGTGAGTAGTCGACGTTTTGGTCGATTTTGCCTACAACTCCATCTTTAAACACATTGCGGTAGATTCTTGCGGCTACCAATGGCAACTTGGCCAACACGTTCATTGTATCTTCATATACACTCTCCCAGTACAAGTTCTTGTTCACTCCATCGTTGTATGCCTTGGCGAACAATGACTCGCGTTGCAAGGCGTTGAGTGCAAGTGACAGCTGTGACATTGGGTGAAGATCGCGTGGGCAGCGGTCTAGTATCTCTTCAACGTATTCTGGAACTGCTGCTCTTGAGTTCAAGTCTTCTGTTACTGACTTTACTTGTGCCTTGTTTGGCAACTCGCCTGTAAGCAACAACCACAAAATACCTTCGGGTGTTGGCTCACCACCTTCAACGTGTGTTGGCAACAGCTTTTGTATCTCCTCAATGCTGTATCCACGGAATCTGATTCCCTCCTCTGCGTCAAGCAATGATGTATCCCATACCATTCCCTTAATTCCTCTCATTCCTCCAAGTGCCATATCTACTGTTGTGTCTCCCAGTGATTTGCTTCCGAATTCTGCCTTCAACTGCTTGATTTCTTCCCTCTTGGTTGGGATAAGGTCGGCTATTTTGCTCTTCAAGCACCCTGCTGCTGCTGCCTCAGTGGCCTTTCCTCTTTGCGCTCCAAAGATCTTTCCAAGGACATCCTTGTTAAGTTTGTTTACTCCAAACCCGCTCTTTCCCTTTCCCAGAACATTCATTCTCGTTTACTCTTTTTTTTATCGCTTAAAAGATTTTTGGATAATAAAATGCAAAGACACAACTAAGCCTATTATGTTTGTTTATATTTTTTTTTTCGTTCTTCCAATTTCCTTTTTTTCCACCCTTTTTTTTTATCCCTAATTAATCATAACCGAATTCTTAATCAGTTCAATTCTAGGCTGCTGTAATTGGCCCAAAAAAAATTTTTTTCTAATTAATGGGAAACTCAAATACCGAAATGCTGCTTAATCTCCTTTTACTATCCGATTGTGAAATCAAATCGTTTTTTCAAGCAATCTTTTTTTCCCTATTACCTCCATTTTTACTCCCCTCCCCCCCCTCTGGCCACTTGTAGTTCCACTAAAACATCCCCCTTTTCTTCTCCCCTTCCCAAACCACTGGCGCAGAAGCCGTAAATTTTTTTTCTAATTGGTAGTGGACCTTTTTGCATATCAGCTTTGTCCCAACCATTTTTATCTAGCTCTTAGAGATTTTCCTACTTTTATAATTGCTGTTAAATCCAAGATACTGTATATATCTTTTATGTTTGATGTTCGTTTATCTTTATCTGGGTCCTATCAATAATATATTACCATAATTCATCCAGTATGACTTCCACATATATCACCTCTCCCTTTCTCTATTCCGTTCTCCAGTAATCACAACCTGTGCCACTTTATCACTTTCCCACTTTACTCCCCCCTTCTGCATTCCGAATATTTCTTGTCTATCTAAATCACGTTTTATTTACCGTGCTTCTTAGTGTTTTGGAATTCCAAAATGCAACAATCTAACATTAAAAGTCCCACACACACATACACATACACCTACACCTACAGTCAAAAAAAGTATGCACTCAAAGAATCCAAAAACAAAAACAAATACAATTTTGTTTCAACTCGTATAGCATTACCTAATAATTTGTTATCTAGTGGTCAATTCATGTTGCTTATAAGCTAATCTGAACCAGTAAGCTTATCTGTTTCACAGTTTCAACCTTTTTATTTTTCCATCAGCTTTTTATCATTTACGCACATACTCACCGCACACGCACACACACACACACCAGTGCACAAACAACTTTTACACATGCACACATACAAACATCAATACACGCTCGCTCTCTCATCCTAGTTTAAACCCTTCATATATCACTATAGAAGTACAGATAGATATATACACTTGCTCTTCTAGTCAGTGTGCAACTATTCTTCAAAGCTACCACAATCATTCATTACAAGGCCTTCCGTTCTATCCTACCCGCGTTTATCTCTAGATATTTCTTTTTCTTTGACCTTTTTTTTTGATTTTCAAGTCTCATCGCACTATCAACTTGTTGATTTTAGAGTTTTCTTTTCTTTTTTTTTTCCCATGTAAAACTACAACCGTCGCATTTGGGTGTTATCTTTTTTTTTCCCTTGGCAGTAACACTAGCTGTACCCATATTTATTTATTTCTGTATTTTTGTGTAAGATTTAGTTGGTATTTGCATTGGTAGAAAAAATAAAATATTAAAATGTTGGGCAAATAAGCTGCATTTTTCTTATCTGGTATCAAAAATTATTTATTGGCCCACAACTATCTTTTTATAACCAACACATTAGTATTAAAAGCATCCACACTTTATGATTTATTTACTGAACATCCTACATGTATAATTTCTTGATGTATAATGTGCTTGACAATTTCATAAAGTGGTTTTTATATGTAAATTTTTTAGATCGCCTTTTTAGACTCAATTTCAGTTAGGAGCTCATTTAGCCTGACTGCCTGATATTGTTAATTTCCATACATATCCATCCTTACTCATTCACATGGATATACTTGGACACATTAATCATAATACCTTACCATCCATTATTCGCTTTATCCTAAGATCAACACCAAAATCCATATATATTTATATACATTGGATTGATGCAATATATTTACTAAATTAGTTTATGAGCCAGACAAAGAGCATATTTATAGATACTTGTAGTTCCATTAATCGATCCCCAATATTATAATTATTTATCTAAAGACAAGACTTCCAAATATCAACTAGACCACCTGATATATAAAAACTCAAACCATAAATAAAAAACCTGATCCATATATTACAAAAAAGAGAAATGCTATGAGCACAAGATTCTACCTATGACTGCATCCGTACCTTTACCACGCTTAATAATCGTTTAATTTAATAACCCTATCGATCCAAATACTGCCTAGCCCAACCTCAATTTTACAACATATAAATCAGCACACCATAACTTGAAAAAACAATGCACCAAGAATTTTTTATGTATAAAGAATATCTTGAGTGATAAGGTCAGATATAAACTTCAAATCTCATATACAATATGCAACCATTTTCTCTGGTCTTTCAATAGGTCAAATATGAAATTCGTATATTCTCTTAAGTATACCGATTCGATACAAGGCCCTTTAACTAGTTCACAATAAATACAAATGGTGGAAGATTTGAGAGATAATAAAAAACCAACAATAATGTAAACTGCCACCAAAGTGAGAATATAATGTACAAACAAGCAAAAAAAAAAGTGGCGCAAAAAAAAAAACGATTGCATCTCTTATGTGAAGAGGAGAATTTTGGGGATAAAGATAATGCTGCTACACTATATAGAATATAGAATTATTTTCTCTCCAGGGTCCAGTTTACTTTGGGTGCAAAACATATTTACCGTTTCTTGATAAAATCACTCCACAGACTATTTTTTTTCGGAAATAGCGGAATTGTATTTTTCAAAGGTAGTAAGGTAGGTTTCCTTACTAAGAACCTTGAACACAGTTGTACTGTAAGTGTTTCCAGGAAATCCGCATCTTTTACAATACAAAAACCAAAGATACTTTTCTACACCAATAAAAGGTAGAAATGTGGTGCTTGCTTCAAGTATGCATCCACATATACCTGTAATGGGATATATTCGTATACGCATTGTATACAAACAATCATAGCGTTTTTTGAGTAATACAGGTTAGAGAAAATATTACGTTTGTCTTTTTATCTTGGTTTATGATGTTGCTTGTTAATGTTGGTATGTGTGCAGTATGCTTTGTTTTTCTCATTACAAAAACAAGTTAATAGTCGCATTATGAATCGATAAATAAATGGCGTGATTTTGGTAATTTGATTTACTAATATATTTTCTGATTTCTTTTCATTTTCACATTTTTCTTTAGGTGATAAAGGATTTTTGCTCTGAAATCACATTTTTTAATATACCAAAAAAAAATATGGTGAAATAGACTGAAATAACGCAGAATAAAGCATAACTGAAAAAGACTATTAGCCAGGTAAAATATGACACAATTGAGTATCTCCAGCCGAATGAATTAGCATGTTGATCACATGGACCACTTTTACGCAACGTTTCTTGACATTTATTTGTAATTTTTCATCACATTGTTCATTATTTTTTTTCCCTCTGTTAAGATTTCGGTGTAGAAAATGGTGTTGATTTACATTTTTTCGGCGAGGAAGGAGATAGCTAATGAACAAGGTCGAATCTTCAAAATCTCAGTAATCAGCATTTCAATCATTTCGTTTTGTCGAGAGCAACAAACAGCTTTCTTCCAAATGTGTTTGAGGTTATTGGAAAGTATTCAAGGTGAATAGACAAAACCTGATTTTCCTTTTTATTTAACAGGAAGGCAGTTAATAGCCGGTTCCCTCCAAAAAAAACAACAATATTTAGTTTACACACAACTACACAAAAAAAAGGAGGTTAAATGCGTTAAATTGCGTTCTGAGACCAAAGCATTGATTCATGTGGGAGGATTATTCCTTTATTAAGGGGTAGAATGGGAAATTGAATCAAGATTGTTAAAGACCACTTTTGAATCGTGTAAGTGGCTGTAAAAGTCAAGTGTTATGCTCTGTACAGAAAAAGGGATACCAACCTGACCATTTACCACTATTTTTTCTCGGTGGTATACTAAAAGTTGACGTTTTTAACTGGGCCTCTTACTCTTTCCAAAATTGCGGTTTCCAAACTTGCCAAATGATGAAAAAAAATTAGCTATTATTGGGGGTATTTTTTGATGTAGTAATGCCAAAGTAATAAAAGTGGCCTATTCGCAAAAAATAGAAAAGTGGCCTTTTTTGCTCAAAAAAGACAGTTTAATGTTGATAAAAAAAAATAACGTGAAAGTTTTACATAACCCACAAAAAAAAAAGGTGCTTTGCAATTGTTAATAATTATTAAAGGTGTCGTGACCTTTCATAGTGCTAGTGTTCCTAGCCTTTTTTTTCGCCATTCTAGCAATTTGAATGAGATGAATTGTACAATTTTATCAGTAGAATAGGTTCTGGTATAATAAATGTAAAAAAACGACAGTCTTCGCCTTCAGCTTGAATCATACTAAATCAATAAACTATAAATACCAAGACATATTCGCAAAAAAAAAAAGATATCACCAAAGAGAAACATTACAAAAATACATCCATACATTTACAAAAAGCTATTTATATAGTTAGATTATAATTGTTGCACAATCTATTAGCCTTGGCAAAAAGAAAGTAACAAACAAGCACACAGAACAATAAAAAATGACAGTCATAGGAAGTGGCCAAAATGTTTTAGTAGGCACCCATGCTTCAGATTTCTTGGATAGCCACAATATCCACATCCGGAAAGCCGCAGCATCAAGCCCCTTGGAGCGTACAATTGATGCAGAGTACACAATACTGGATCGTGATGATCATGTTGTAGGGTACATACAGGATGTATTGCCTAGATCTTTTTACTCCAAGATACGAGGGTATGATGATGGTGTCAGCTACATAGTCAAAGATGTACACGGCGAAAATGTGCTTTCAATAACAAATAGTGTTCCAGGAAAAAACGAGAGACTAGTCATCAAAGGTTTCCAGGGTACCAAGAAAGCAAAAACTATTGGGTATTGCTACCAACCACCAGGACTTTCCAACCACTCAATAAAGCTTAGCCTGGCTGTTAACATGGAGGATTTTGGTAGAATTAAACCAAAGACAGGAACAAGCGGTATAATCGCAATAACTAACGAAGAAAACGAAAGAGATGTCCTAGCGACATTATCTATCAAGAAAAAAGTTTCCGGAGACGAAAAATCGACCGCAAATGAAGCCCAAAATGATATAGAGATTGTATTTTGCGATGAAAAACAACAATCATGTTCCAACCCAGACTCAGAGCAAAATGTACCCAAACTGGGTACAAAACTATCACTTGAACAGAAGGCCATTATACTCTCATCAGTATTCTATAGGTCGCTCAATGCTGTCTAGAAAAGTTTGTTTTGATCAGCTTTAAGCACAACTGTGGAATATTACTCAAATGAAATTCAAAAATTATTATCAATACATGATGTACATTATTAACTTTTAATATTGTACACTTTTATATGCTTTTAGTTTTATTATTTAAATTTATAGTTCTTTGTATTTTAATAAAAACGATTATGTATTAAAATTATTCACAAACAGTGGGAATGCAGTACAATAGAAACGGTCGAAGCAAAGTAGGATGACCAAGTAATCGTCCTTTATACCACTTTCCCTTTAAACGCGACACTAATCTATCAAAGGTAAAAAAGGACAACCAATAATGGTACTTCTAGGGCTATATAGCCAAAGTTTAGGCTGAGGTTAAAGGGCATTGCAACGGCATAAAGTAAACTCTAATTTGAAATCCTAGACAGCGCATCTGATGCATTTATCTGACCAGGTCTATAATCTGCCATCTTAGAGGCTTCTAAGGCCTGATTGTAAAAGTATTTAGCTTTTACCATATCATTTTTCAGCTATGTGGTTCAAATACATATGATTATTTGTTAGATCAATTAAATGGTGGTAAATGATGATAAATGTGATATAAATATTGTGTACCTCAAATATGTGGCCCTGGTCGTAGATCAAAGAAATAGAGCTGTGGATACAATCTGGATTCGTAGGGTACTCCTTAGAAAGAGATAGGCCGTTGTCTATCCAAATTTGTGCATCCGATAAATCGTTTCTGAGAATAGCAATATTGGTAAGATGCGTCATCAAAACACAAGATTTACACGATTCAGATTCTTTTTTGGAGTCGACAGATGGTTTTAGCAAATCCAGCGACCTGATCAACAGTGGATATGCAAAATCGTACTTTTCGATTTTGGAGAAAAAGTTCGAGCAGTTGTAAAGCAGGCTAGTTAGTGTGTAAGCTGATAGAAACTTGGGAAGTGTCTTTGGATCAAATAGCTTTGTAATTTCGCTCATTTCACTGCCGTTGGAGGGTTGATATATCGTGCTGTAATACTTGCTATAGGCCCCCAAAACTGTGTTTAAACAAAATGTATAGCGAGTTTCTGCATTATTGTAATCTGAAAGGTAGTCAAAATTATCGTTGTTAAATATCGTCCCCTTGTATTTGCTTTCGTCTCCCAGCTTTTCATAAGTCTCTGCCAGTTTATTTATGGCACCAATTCCTCTCATATATTTCTCCAATTCACCCTGTATCTTTGCAGATTTTTTTTTAGTGTAAGCACTACTTGAATTTACCAATTTTTCGACAACCAAAGTATACTCGGCCAGTTCTTCAGCAGTAAATATTCTGCTCACAAGATCCTCAAGGTAGTATAAAGCTTTTTCGTAATCTCCGCTGGTTGAATATATCTCTGCAACTCTCGCTTCGATTCCTGTTATTCTATTGTCATCTCTTTTCATCGATGAAAATTTTCCGCTACCACTTGCAGTACTTCCTTTTTCGTTTTCAGTTGCTATATTATCCATAATCTCTAAAGCTTCTGTATAGTATTTTGCTGCTAGCTCCAGATCTCGTTTTTCTCCTATCTGTAAATAGCTCTCACCGCCCTTTCGCAATAACTTTTGCACTTCTTTGGGATATATAGTAGCCGGTCCGAAAAAGAACATGTACCCTTGATATGCGAATACGCTGATACATACAGCTGAGCCGGTGACTATCAGAGCCAATCTACCAGCTTCGGTATCTAAAAACCCTGGGTTGCTTGAATATGATCTGGAATTCGTGTTTTTGTATTCGAATTTTGGTATTCTCTGTCTTGGTACCATAAAGGACATTTGTTTATGGAATAGTCGAGGCACCGTCCTCGCTCTTTGTGTAAAGTGTTTAAACATTTTTTCTGTTTTCTAAACTCTACAAGATCTGGCTGTGCTAGAATAATACTTAAAAGCTTATCAGGTTAGTTTATTTATTTGTTTTATGCTTCAAAGTGTGTATCAAGAAAATTTTGCAGGTCTTGTAGGTTGTATTTACGAAATGTCGGGTGTTTTTTTAATAAAAAAAGGTAACTTGATGGTTCAAATTGGTTAGCTTTAAAAATGGAAACTCAATATCAATCCTCTACATTTACAAAATATGCATCAATACACTTGTATATAGCTTATGCCAAGCAAGCAAAATATTCACCAATACGTATGTCGTGAAAAGAAAAGCTGTTTGTAAAACACTTGATGGGTACAAAGATTTTCGGTGTTGTGCTATCTCAGTTTTTCTACTATCTGGGAATGATAGATTTATTTTTTTGAGGATGTTTTTCCTCATAAACATTTACCTCTGCTATTTATGGCTCTATTTATGGGTATATCTTGGGATAATATATTTATTATTTACTCGAGTTGAATTAAGAACGAAAACAATCTAATATTATGATGGTAAGATCTATTCAGAGCTTAGCAAAAATGCTTGCTTTTCAAAACGTACGATACCACCCTCCTAGTTTACAAAGCGTCATATATATCAAATTGAAATAATCAAAAGTCTGTAAGAAACCCAACCTTTCACAATGTAAAAGCCTAGGATCATCTGTGTACCTAAATAAGTAGAATAAAGTACCAAAATACGAATTGAAAAAATAATTAATCAGTTTCTCCCCTCCCCTAACTTTCTCCTCCTCAAGCAGTATCTAGTACAAAATAAGGTGTGTATGAGAAATATTTCCTAGAAACCTGTATTTTGTGTACTCCTGTGTTTAATATTATCCGAGATATTCGAGAACAGGCTTGATGGAATATTAAAATATTAAAAAGATGTTAGAATGATTCATTTCTCTGTTCCATATAAAGTAATACTTAGTAGTCTTTTCGTGTTGAATTCTCAGTTTAAAGATACAGATATTACTTTTAAAAAACCAAAATATACACTGCCAATAGACTCTTATACGCGAGAGCCCACAAACCAGAAATACAAACAAAAAGGACAAGACAAAAAAAATGAAGATATTAAGTGTAGTACCCCTTATGGTCTTATCCATATCTGTGCTATGGGCCCAAAATAAGTGTGAAACACCAAATGGTACTGGGCATGGAATCACTGGTGACTACAATTTAGGGACAGCTAGGTTAACATGTCGAGCAGGAGAAACATGTGCTATGATAAATAAAGGTGGTGAGTGCAGGGATGCTAGTGGAACAGTGGTGTACCGTTGTATTTTTGGTAAAAACAGAGATCCACGCTCTATCAAGTGTGGCCCCACGACGGCATCTGATACTCCTTTTTCGGTAGACCCATCTAGTGGTGGATCACAACCAGTTGATTTCAGTATGTCAGTATTAGGCGTGGTATTTGCTTGTGCATATGCATTATTCTAGCTATCTCTTTATTTTTTGCTTTTTACTTGGCTTTCACCTCAGTTAGAGATTGGTTAAATAGTTAGTTCAAACTCTTTGTAGCAAGTAGATACAAGCGGGCACCCCTAAATGGTTAAATGTATGATATTTACTCAGCTGATTTGCATTAAGTTATTATTTTTTGATTAGAAAGGTAAATACACTGGGCAAAGTTAGAAAAAGAGACATCCAATTCTAAGTTTCATGCTTTACAAGGATGAACATATCTCTAGTTATGCAATGTTAGTTAGATAGGTATTTAGTAGAGCGAATTGGTTTTTGAACTTGTAAAAACTTATTGTCAAAAGGTATAAGTGTGGTAAAGGTAGCAAGAGCAATATGAGTAGTTATCAGGGAGTGTGGCGTGTTATTTGGACAAAGGGTGTATCTGGTGTATAGTTACATTGAATTATTTCAGGATTCTTTGGCTCTTTGTAAATCTTGGCCAGTCTTGGAGGCATTGTACTAATTGTATATTTTGATGTCCTAGGCCAATTTGTGTTTTTCTATAATAAAAAAATAAAATTTAATAAAGCTAGCATAGGTAATCCAACTCTTTAAAAAGAATATCAAAAACAAAAACTGAACACTTTGGAGAATCAAGAGGTAAATATTTGGAATGTTTTGGAACCTTGTAGAAAAAAAGTGCTGTTGCGAAAAATAGATTGCATAAATTCATGTAAATCAAAAACAAGGCGCCATATTTTTTTACTATAATTTATACTCTTGGAAAATGGCTCCTAAAGAAATAGAAAGAGGTAGAAAATGCGAAATTGTTGAATCAAAACGAGGGGATGGGGGGAAGTAGCATGTTTTAGAGAATAAGGGAAGGGAATTGGTGATTTTATTTGATAATTTATAACGTAAATATTATAAAAAAAATTTCCAAAAAACAGAACAACAAAGCTCAACAAAAGTCGGCAATTTATTTGCTTTTATAAACGAATACAGACTATTTAATTGGACAGGTTGAGAAAAAAATTTTATATTTTTTTAAAAAGCTAATTCATTTTTTTTAGCATCTAGGTGGGTATATGGAAAAAAGCAAATAAAAATAAAAAGCGATATAAATAAGCTTAGTAAAATTCATTACCAACAAGGCAAAAATAAACCAGAATAGAAGTAAAAGAATTAAAATATGTCCGTCGTTGGCTTTGATATAGGAACATTGCAATCAGTTGTTGCTGTTGCACGTAACAGAGGAATCGATATACTTACAAATGATGTATCAAACAGAACGACACCAACAATGGTGTCGTTTGGTTCAAGAAGCAGAAATATCGGAGAGATGGCAAAGAATTTGGAAATGGGAAATTTCCGAAACACAGTTACCGGTTTGAAGAGATTGATAGGCAGATCGGTTGATGAAGAGGGGATCCAAGAGGAAGGCAAGTACTTTGGAGCCAAGATAGTAGACGTAGATGGAGAGGTAGGAGTAGAGGTAGATTACAGAGGCGAACGAACAAAATTCAGCGCTACACAGTTGTACGCAATGTACCTGGTCAAGCTGAAGGAGACAGCAGCAAAGGAACTGAAGAACAAGAGTTTGTACACAGTATTGTCAGTGCCAGGATGGTACACAGACAGACAAAGACGTTGTGTATTGCAAGCATGTGAAATTGCAGGATTGAACTGCTTGCGATTGATGAACGACTATATGGCGTCAGCATTGAGTTACGGAATCACCAAGACAGATCTTCCAGAGGACAAGGCACGAAATGTGGTGTTTGTAGATATGGGATACAGTACATTTACAGTAGCCGTAGTTGCGTTTAAGAAGGGAGAATCTACAGTGCTTTCGACAGCCTACTCACGCAACTGTGGAGGAAGAGATTTGGATACAGCGTTGGTGGAACACTTCAAGAAGGTGTTTGGCCAGAAATACAAGATCGACATTGATTCCAACGCCAAGGCTGGACTGAGACTACGAGCAGGATGTGAGAAGCTGAAAAAGATGTTGTCAGCCAACCCAGTCTCCAACATCTCGGTTGAAAGCATCATGGAAGATATTGATGTTTCAGCAACCATGAGGCGTGAAGAGTTTGAAGAACTGATTGAGCCAGTTTTGAAGCGAATGGATGCCCCACTGCAACAAGCACTTGCTGATGCTGGCGTTCCTCTCAGTGATATCTACGCTGTTGAAACCGTTGGTGGTTCAATCAGAGTCCCAGCTGTTAAGAAGCGTCTTTCTGAGCAGATGCAAAAGGAGTTGAGTTTTACACTGAACCAAGACGAGGCTGTTGCTCGTGGTTGTGCCTTCCAATGCGCAATGTTGTCCCCAGTATTCCGTGTTCGTGAATTCGCAGTCAACGATATTGCTGCGTACCCAATCACATTCAAGTGGGATCGCGTACCCGAAGACGAAGATGTTGAGCTAGAAATCTTCCCCAGCAAGAACAAGATTCCATCAACCAAGCTTTCAACATTTGTTCGCAGCTCCGATTTCTCAGTTTCCGCCGAATACTCTTCAGTCGAAAACCTCATTGCTGGAGCAAACCCTCACTTGCTGGACTTTTCCATTTCAAAGGTTGAGCCAAACAGTACCGTTAAGGTTAAGGCACGTCTTGATCTCAACGGTGTTATAAACATCACTTCTGCTTACTCTGTTGAAGAAAAAGAAGTCGAAGAAGTAATTGAGAGCCAAACTCCTCCAGCCGAGGGTGAGGAACCAATGCAACAAACCCGAATGGTCCGCAAACTTGTCAAGAAAGCCGACCTCCCTGTCGAACAAACTGCCCACTGCTATTCACCCGCCCAGCTTGATGTCTACAAGAAGGCTGAGGCCCAGATGTTTGAGAGCGATTTGCAAGTCGTTCTTGCCGAAAACGCCAAAAACTCACTTGAAGAATACATCTATGATATCCGCTCTAAGGTCGATGGTAAATACGCCCCATTCGTTGACCCCTCAACCAAGGACTCCTATGTTTCTCTACTTAACGATACTGAAGACTGGGTCTACTCAGAAGAGGCTGAATCCAGCTCATACACCGTCTTTAACGATAAACTCTCTGCCCTCAAGCAAACTGGCGATCTTATCACCGAGCGGGCTGTTGAGCACGAAAAAAGACCAGCCAAATCCAAGGAACTACGTGACGCCATTTACTTCTGGTCCGACTTGGCCATGTCAAAGGATGCCAAGTACGATCACATTTCCAACGATGACCGCCAAAAAGTCTGTGCACTTGCCGAAAAGGCTCAGGAATGGCTCGATGATGCTTCTATCCGCCAAAAGGGCCTCAAACTCTATGAATCACCTGTTCTCTTCACCTACCAGATTGAAAATGAGCTTCAAACCCTTGCCCGGGGTGCTTCAACCATCATGAACAAGCCAAAACCAGCACCAGTACCAGTACCAACACCAGCTGCCGAGACAACCCCTTCTGCTGAATCAAAGACTGACAGCAATGCCAATCCTGAAAACTCTAAAGATGACACCACTACTCCCAGTGAGATGGATGTCGACTAATCCCACGCTACTTTTTGGTCTTGTGGCAGTTTTGATTCATGTCATTTTTTTAAATCCCTAGATGAGCTTTATTTTTTTTAAAAAAACTTCGACCCATGTTTATTTTTTTCATTGCAACATTATAAGTATATCATGTGTTAATCTCAAATTATTCCAACTATATTCTAGCAAATAAAATATCCGTAATTGTAATGGTGTAAAGTTTCGGCCAATTCACATATATGAAAATACCATTTTGAGGATTTCAAACAGTATGAGGTTGGGATGATAATAGCGCAGCTAATCCGCTCCAGACCAGTTTATCAAGAGATATCCAAAATCCTGGCTTTACCCAGTTATGTTGGTTCATAGACTTTAATGGATAACCAATACAAAGCTAAAAAATTACAATCATCCATCTAGAAAATCAAAAAAAAATGTCGAAAACTATGTTTCCAAGTATTTTGCTTTGTTAAACTTATTTACTTTTAGCTAATATGGGTTGATTAATCAAGTTACTAATAAAAATCCAACTTTGCTTCCAAAAAAGTGAAAATGAAGTCCTAAAGTAATTGTTTTTTTTTAGTTCTTAGTTTTGTCAACTTGCGCTTTTATATTATAAAAGATATACTTCCTACCTTTACGAACCCCCCTCCAAAAATAAGTATCAGAATATCAAAAAGAAACAAACTAAGAAGAAAATGCTTGAAAAATCCATTGCACGTACGACAAAACTTCAGACTAAGATCACCAATGCCATTTTCTATTACAAACTAAAATTTCCAATATTGGTAGTTGTAACAGTATCAGGTGGTATAAGGTTGAGTTTCAGGGGATATCATTCTCTCTGTATTCTCGCTCTTATAACCATGCTTTCATCTTTTGTAATTCTATTTATGTTAACACTTTTTGTCACTGTGAAATGCTATCATTTGGAAGAATACAGAAAATACATTGTTGTTGCTCAAGCTACGGATATTATGTTAGCCTCCGCCACTAATCAACTACAAAACAATAATTCTGCCCAGGTGCAAATACAGATAAACGATGGAGATCAGGAGCAAATTGAAATGGAAACAATAGGCAAGGACATTAAAGAAAGTCAGTCTTTTGATGAAGCTAGCCGTCTTTCAACCGAAACGATACATGAAACAAGCACCTCTTCTCTAATACCCACCCAACCTGCGGAAACTCAAGCTCACCAAACCTCCGCTGAAATGATAGAGAGATTTGAAACAGAGGTAGAAAAAGCCGAAATTCTCACTAAAAAGCTCTCAGTAATTAAAGTTTATTATTTCTTTTCTAGTATAATAATGTACATTATATTTTATACAGCTATTTTTTCTTTTCTAGTATAATAATGTACATTATATTTTTTACAGTTATTAATTCTGGATAACAATCAGTAAAGCTTTTTTGGCCATGTTCTAGTATTATCTTTTTCATAATGTATTTGGTATATATCTTTTATAAGACGATTCACTACTTTTTACATCTTGTTACCATTATAGAGATAATACTATCATTTTTTTGATCCACTACTATTTAGGGAGGATGGAGGAATTATGAGAATATAAGCGCTACTTTTTATGATCGTAAAACATGATGCCAAGAGTTCATTCTATATGCACAAAAGTATATTGCATGATCAAAAAAATAAAATATAGAGTCTTAGAAAACGCAGAATTCTATATCTTTTATCTCCTGAGAATTACCAGGAATCAAGCAAGGCTTTACTCAACACTTATTTATAAGCTGTATTTGCTTCATTTTTACAATTTTACAATATATCAGTTATTTTGACCTACATTTTGTTTTTCAGTATTCTCGATTTATTTCTTGGAACACTACTTTATCAGCAAGAAAAATTACATAAATCGATCCTATTTGGCCTGAAAATTTTTTTTACTAGTTGCAAGTAACTAATATTATTAAGCTATCAATTTTTTTTGGCTTGTAAAAATTTCAAATACTAAAATACTAAAACAAAAAAAGTCAAAACCTCGAAATCAGAGATAAAAGAAGTCGAGAATGAGCAACGTTTTCATGTATGTCGGTGCAGGAATAGCCTCTGCAGCCATTCTAACTCGAATGGTTTTAAAATCCTCAGGTAGTTCGCAAATGTTAAAATCCGGAAGCAGAATACTGAAAGGTGTTGACAAGGTTGACAAGAAATTCGTCAAGGGTGGGTTTAATCTAAAAATGAGTAAAAAAGAAGCTGCATTAATTCTAGGTGTTAAGGAGCTTGGACTCACCAAGAACAAGGTAAAAGATGCCCACCGTAAGCTGATGATTAAAAACCATCCAGATCGTGGTGGATCACCGTATTTAGCTACAAAGATTAACGAAGCCAAGGAATTTTTGGACAATAAGGCCAACCTGCCTAAATAGCTATCTTCAAACTAAACGAAAGAAAATAAAACATTCCCAGTAAACAACATTGTCGTACTTTATTAAAATTGTACTTGAATCTGCAAATGCAAGGACTTGCAAATTTCCGATTTCTATACACCTAGAAAAAAATAATATCTTTGTCTAGCCTTTTGATCATCAAAGAGATCAGATAAACCATTCCATCTTTTTTTATTTCTCTTATCCTTATGCAATACCATTAGAGTGGTATTTTCACCATCAATAAAGCCTTATAGAATTGAATTATTTACCTTTTTTGGTATTTGTGTATCAAATGCTTGATCAAGAAGCTAAAGACCCATAGAAATTAAACCCATTTTATCTCTTATTAACATAACTAGTATTACGCAAGTTCAAAACGTTGATAAAAAATCTTAAATAAAGTCCTAAACAAAAAACTATTTCTAAACTAATCATAATTCGGCCAAGTATCACTCTGGTTCATAATATTTTTAAAACACCTAGTGTTACTGTAAAAAAAATCCAATAGATAAAAATTTGAATACTAGTTGCTCGATGAAGGGTGTATTCACAAAGATCAATTCAGGAAAATTCGTAAAAAAGATCACTAAGTTTTTAGATGTACCAGTTTCATATGAGCATGTCCTTCATCATATAATGTATTGTGCACTTTTTTAATAGTATATTAATATTAAAGGTAGTCAATGGCCATCAAGATAACCTTTCCTGATACCTGAAGCATTTAATCCATCCTAAGTGCATTACATCAATTTTCCGTTAACACACACGACTAAATAAAAGGTTTCGATACATCTTATTACTATAACGGCGTTGCTGCTTGGGATGATCCGATAACCACACAAATAAAAAATGCTAACACCAACATGACAGATTAAAAATATAAAAGGTGAAGAACATTGCGAATAAATTGGAGTTCGTAAAGGCGGCAAATCCAAGTGCATAACTCATTCCCATTGTAACCAACACGCAAAAGAATTCCAACACTGCATATGCTAAATACCAACTGAGCCAGTACACTTCTGAACGCAATCCCACAACCTGCATAGCTTCACGGAGTTTTTTCTCTTTTTCACCAACTATCATCATCAAAACGTTAATGAATATAACCATCTGTGCACTAAAAAAAAACATGGGCCCCAAAGATGAGATTATAAGATCACCAGATGATTTTGGAGGTACTTTAGGCCAGTCCTTCAAAGTTACATCTATGTTGGCATCCTTGTTTCCTGAATATCCAATAATTGCTTCGTCTAATCCTCTCATAATTCCCAAAACTCTAGTGTTGTATGGTGAAGTTCCATTTCTTTGCACAGTTGTATTGTACCATAGTTGATACTTGAATTGGTTATCGTTTCTGTTTACCTCAAAGGATACAGCAAAAGCAGTGGTATTTGGATTATACAATACATAGTCGTATACAAATTGTGTATCCAGAACACTCACTACACCATATTTTCTTTTTGGACTGTCTTGCACTCCCAAGTCAAAAGCACCTTCATAGCGAATCGCATTGCTACTATCACTATTCAGTCCACTTCG
>LSSK01000749.1:0-19184 GCA_001969505.1 Zancudomyces culisetae | reverse complement strand
ACTATTTAGATTAAAACTAGAGGACGAATTATGATAAAATGTAACCTGAAAAATCTATAAAAAAAATTAGAATAAGTCAAAGGACGAAATAAAAGGGGTTTTGGGATACAAAAAAACCTCGGGTGGATGGGAAGCAATGCCAGTTTACCAAGAACGGATTTGTGGTATTTTTGCGCTGTACTCTGCTATTCTTCAAACGATATCTACAGGTAAAAATTTGGATTATTTTACTATCTCAAACTAATTCAGTTTGGTAATGTCGAGAAGCAGTCTTCTCTTCCACTATCCACTCTAAAAAAAGTCAGTAAAGAAGATTCGTGTGGTAGATTTTATTATTGAAAATTTCTGTTGAATATTCTATAGAGGGAGTAAATCCGATGCCGATATCGAATGGATGGGTCTGGCTATCTAGAACTTGTAATCTTCGACCACTTCCTATCAGTCCGGCTTTGATATCGGTATTCCTTGAGATTTGCGGGACAGTTATGGAGTATTCGTATAAACCGCACTTTGAAAAGTTGGTTTTATTGGTGAAAAACCACTATATTCAAACCATTTCAACGACTAATAGCACTACTGTAGCGGCAATTAGTCGACTAGAAACCATTATTAACGAGTATTTATCCACAAAGTCATTTGCAATGTCTGAAGCTAGATTGATGAAGCCTTAGTGTTATAATTTTTGTCTTGTTTTGTTTTACATTTCAACCAGAGGAATTAGTTACAAACTCGTTTTTTTTTCTTTACATGTATCATTTTAAAATATTGGTATTACGGTTTTGTCAGAGTATGTAGATAGGATATATCGCCAGCAGATAGTTGTGGGCATCTACAAACAAGTCAATATAAACACAGCCCCAATGGTGGAGAATCCAGTTTATAATTTTTCTTTTTTTCTAAGGGGCATATCTATTAATTTGTAATTGGATGATCAGTGTTAATAAGGGCAAATTATGATCAGGCGCTTATTGATTTATTCTAATTACAAAACTCAACCAAATAATTAATTAGGAAGAATATATACCTCAATATTTGCACATTGTAAACACTCGAATTCCTGACAGATTAAATAAGTGTGATATCGAGTTGATATATATAGACTAAAAACCAACGGATTTTGGAAAACGAGGTAAAAAACCAAGAAAAATACTAAATAATGTACTTGAATCTTGAGGAAATTTCAAGGTAAGAAATTTCATTAGAAAATCAATAGAAAAAACAGTGAAAAAGTAGGGAGGTACTGGCGGTTAACAGTAAAGGACGTGTAAGTGAATAATGTTAAATTATCATGAAAATTATAGTGAGGTAGAAAAACAGACACGAAAATGCGAACTGAAGCTCGAGCAGATAAAACAAACCGAGGTAATAATACTGGCCTATATAAATAAATGGGTAGTGGAGGAAAAAATAGTGTGGAACAATAAATTCAAACACCAACTTAATAAAATAGAGAGAAAAAAGAAGGTTAAAGAGCCTACAAGTATTGCAGATATTCGATAATACAAAAAGAATAAAAGAGATTCTCCAGGCAAATCGATCAACAGTACAAAATAATACAAAAGGACAAAGTAATAACACGGGTAAGAGAGTAAATGTGTTATTGATGGATCTGGGATATGAGCTAGAGGATCAGGATGGGGACCAGAGCTTGGGTTTGGGCTTGGATTGGAGTTGTGGTTGGAGTAGTGGACAGGAAGTCAAGAGCCAAAAGGTAATTGTGAGGAAACAGTTGGATTTTGCCAGTAGTATCAAAATAATATATCCACAAATGACCAAGTGTTTTCCAAGTGATAATGCTGATGGAGATAGTGACGGGGGTGATGTTATTATGATCAGTGAGGAGGGTTGTGGAAATCTCGGTTCAGGGGGTACACAGGTTGAAGTAGATATTTATCATGATCGTGACTTGGAATTTGGTCAGGGGGATGAATATGGTGCTTGGAAAGGTAAGGGGGTTAATGTTGTTTTTGTGGCGTGTATAACATATGGTCTACTTTGAGAGGAAGAGGAGGAGGTGAAAAAGTAGGGGTTTGCAGGTCAAATTGTGGGAATTTGCAGAAAAAATGTTATGATTTGATCCTGTGGTATAATGGTATGGCGATTTTGTGATTTTGTGATGTAGTGGTGAGGATATCGCTGAGTGTGGAAAAATGTTGGTTTAGTTATAAACAGATACATCACTGTATAATTTAGGTTATTTGGTGGATATGAATACATTTCTTGACCGAAAAAGAACGAAAACCAAAAGAAAATCAAATAATCAAATGGCTGAATATAATGTTTCTGAGTATGAGGATAGCAGCAGCAGCAGCATACACGAAACGCGTAATGGCAGGTAATATAGAACAATGGACTAATCCAGAAATGTGTTATTTTAATAATTGTGTTTATATGACATTTGAAGGGGGTTTATAAAGCTATTAGGAAATAAAAAAGAAAAAAAAAAGAGGTAAAGAGTCTTAATGCTAACGATAAAAAATAGCAAGCTGAAATTTGAGGCAGAGAAATGTAGTGATGAGGGTCATGGGGGGTTGATACTTGGTGACTATGTAGTGTTGCTAAGCTATGATGATTGTTATCAAAATATGATGGGTATGGGAGGATACTCAAAGGAACTCATGCGGGAACAGCGACAGAGTAAGTTTAAAACTATAACAACTATACTTTATATACAGTTATATACAATTATATATTTATGTATGTATGTATGATATGATATGGTGTGGTGTGGTGTGGTGTGGAAAGGAGGTATTGATGGGAGATGAGCAAATGAAAGTTGGTTTTCATAACGGATGTAAAAACAACATGAAATGATACTAGAACAAACTAAAAAAAATATTTTATTTTAATTTATTAAACCCAGAATTTGATTATAAAATAGAACAAGAAAAGAATGATAAAGAGAATGAGGGATGGTGGAGTGCTGATGGTAGTGGTAGTAGTGGTAGTAATGATAGTAGTGAGATGGTGGTTATAAGATTTGCAAAATTACGATTTTTGGATTATGCAACTCCCCTTGCAATGAGCACGAGATGGAATAACAGTGTATACTACGCCAATGATAATAATAATAATAATAATAATAATAATACTATGGAGTATTATTATCCGTGTAGCTTTTGCGTCAAAATAGAATTAGAAACGGATAAAAATGATGATACAGAGGAATGTCTGGGTGATTTGGGTGGAGTAAGAGATAGAATTGGTGAAGATGTGCAATGGTTGGTGGATATGCTTATTCCATTATATCGGTATAATGATGCACACCAAAGTAGTGGTATTGATGGGGATATTCGGATGAGCAACATTAAACGTATTAAATATAACAGCGATAATGATAATGATAATGATAATGATGATGGTAATAATAGTGGTGGTAGTGGTAGTGGTAGTGATGGTGGTGGTGTTTATTGTAAATATTATATTTTTGAGTACTATCTACCACCAGTTTTGGAAACAGGAAATAATAACATAGAAAACATAGTAACAATAAAAACAACAAGAAAGAGGAGAAGAGAGAGTAAGAGTAAAGAGTTGGAAAGTAGTGATGTAGTGGACCTTGATAAAGTGTCAACTCCGATATCAACCAAAAGTAAACAAGGTAAGAAAAAGGGTTATCATGAAAGGGGGAAGGAAGGAGGGAGGGGAGGAGTTTCGGTTAATAAGGTATTGATGGATAACATTATATCCATTATTTGAAATTTCTGCTAATTGATAAAGTAAAAAGAAAAAAGTAAAAATATAAAAGAAAAAGAAAAGTAAAGAGCTATTATTGAATATTAATCAAAGTTAGTCACATAGATGTGTATATGAATGCATATAAATATGACTGGATATAAATATGACTGGATATGAATATGAATATGAATATAAATATGAATATGAAAATTTAGATATAGAAGTAGAAATAGAAATAGAGATGGAAATAAAGACAAGTCATATTGTCAACCATTTGATAAATACTTGCGAGGTACTAGAGAGAATCCAAGAGGTTAGCCAAGAAGTATCAGGTAAAAAAAAAAACAACAACCAATAGCAAAAGTTGTTTATTTAAAGAGTATATAGGAAAAAAGTAAAAGCTAAAGTAAAAGTAAAAGTTAAAGTTAAAGCAATAATGACAATATTTTAATTCAAATGAAAATAGGTATAGAGATAGTAAAATGGTTAGGAAATGAACAACAAAAGGATTTGAAACAGAGTTATATGGAAATAGTAAAGATGATGAAAACAAGAAATAAGAATAACGTTGATAATAAAAAAGGATGTGTATCAGATTGCAAGAAAATTAAAAGAGCAGTAAAAACAAAGCAAGTTGAGCTAAGAGTATGGAAAGGAGAAAGGAGAAGGGAGAAGTGAGAAAAAAGAAGTGAGAAGTGAGGTGGATTAAGGCAAAAGTAGGAGATAAGTATTGACAAGATGGGAAATATCTTGGGGTAATTGAGAAAGACAGGAATTCATAAAGGCGTTTCCATCACTAATGGGACTGTTAGAAATTAGAGATTTGAGGTCAGAGGCAAAGAGTAAGTTTTGGTCGGTAGAATTGAGCAAGGAGTTGCGGGTTATGATATGATCAGAAGGTCTGTAGACGCGGATTGACGAGAGTTTGACAAAAGAAGCTTGGAATACAGTAGCAGAAAGATCAGAACTGTCGTCATCAAGAGATGGATAAGAAGAGTCAGAGGTAGAAGTAGCAGTAGAAGTAGCAGCACCAGTACCAGTGGCAGTGGAAGATGAAGAGGTGTTTTTGACGATAAGTACAGGATCTTGTAAGAGATTGACAAGAGAAGAAATCAAAGCAACTACAAGAGCCGAGTTTCCAGACTGGCTGAGGGAAGAGAAGAAAGGAGGGCAGGCAAGAAGAGAAAGGTAGCCATGAACAAGCAGTTTGCAGTCATTTTGTTTATTTGTAGAAGCGATGAGAGCTGAAGGAATGTTTGGAGCAATAAGATTTGAGACAAGATTGGAAAGAAGGTTTGGCTGGATTGAGTTGAATAGGTCAACGAGAGAGTGGGCATTGATAGAACTAAAGACAGCAATGAACAAGACAAAGTTACGAAGCAGACGAGAAGGAGTAGGATGAGATGAGGAAGAAGAAGAAGAAGAAGCTTGTTGTTGTTGTTGTTGAAGTCTTGATAAAATTAAAGTGAAAACAGCTTTTAAATAAGGCGATAGAACCGAAATGTCAACAAAACAAACAATGGCAGTCAACAGATCAAAGGCGTAAAGTTCGGATTGTTTTGTAGACAACAGTTTCTGAAATATACCAAGAATGGCAGGCATCATTCCACCACTAACAAGCAGAGATGCGCCAACACTCAGGTAGCTCTGTAGCAGCTCAGTTAAGGCAGGTACATTGCCACTAGATTCCCACAATGCAGGTTGAAGAAGAGGCTGTAGTAGAGAAAGATATGTACGGTCGGTGGCTTCATTCAAGGCAGTCTTTGCACGGACCAGGACAGAAAGTAGCTGGAAAACATACGGCATGAACTCAGCAACCTGGTTCTGCAGAATATATTCAAAGCGGGGGAACAAGAGCGCCTCGATGTCGGCACAGGTGGCAGGCGAGATGCGCGACAGTAGCAGCGAAATAGTTTCAAACAAATAGTGGTTGAATTTAGGATTGGAAGGATTTTTGCTGACCAAATCAACAACCATACACAGCTTGGCCATCACCACAAGCGATGGTTGAGACGAGATTTTGGCGCGGTCGTTTATAAATGTTGTAACAGTAGTCCGCATTATCAGTTTCATGTAGAATTCGTTTTCTGCCATTTTTTCAGCACTTGGAGACTTTTCCAGTTGATTAAACACCAAATCAGTAATTGCGCCTCCATAGTCTCCTCCTACACTCTGCCCATCAATCACCACGCGGTTGTCTCGCTTCAATACCAACAGCCGCTCCAAGGCCACTGCTGCAAATGTACTAACTGCTACATTTGGATGTCCCAAGTGCTGGATCAGCTTCGGTGTCGCTGCAACTATCTTGTCGACGTTTAGCTGGTTGCGAAACACATACACAAACTTGATGGCATCCGTCTTGAGAATCAGACTGTTTGTATCTGATCCAATATCGTTAAGATGCATTTCCATATACTTGCTGTAGAATTCATTGATGTCCACCAAGTTGTTTGTAACTGTAACTCCCAGCTTTTGCACACTCGCCACTACCGACAGCGATGTCACCATAAACTGTGCCGCATCCTTGGCTCGCCAATTGTTCACTGGATCTTTACTGTACATCTCCAAGCACTGAACCACGTATTGCGACATTGCCTTTGTTGTTTCTACCGCATGCTGCTCCAAAAGACTCCTAACCAGCTCCGATGCTGATTTGCGCCGACTCTCTGTCTCATATCCTTCAACTTCTTTCTTTACATACTCTACGCCCGAATCTTCAAACTGTTCCTCGTCCTCCACACTCAGCTCCATGTTGCGGATCACTATCTTCTCCACTATCATCTTGATTGCTTCTTCTCCTGAAAACTTCTCTCGATACCGCGGGTTCTTTACCATGCTGCTCAGAAATCCTATTCCCTGCTTAATTATCCCCTCGTTTCTCTTCCCCTTGTTGCTCAGCTGTGTCACCAGTTCCCATATCGCCTCCACAAACACCGGAAGCATCGAAAAGTCCTCCTCATACCTTCGACTGTACAACTCAACCACCTTGATCACCTCTTCTTTTATATTCTCTACCACTCCCGCCTCTTCATCATCATCATCACCACCCCCTTCCCCTTCCCCTTCCTTTCCTACCATCGATCTCTCATACTTTAAATAGCTGTACATAATCTCCATAAACTCTTGCATGTGTTCTTCGAAAAACTCTGGAAGATCTTGACAATTCAAATCATAATACACTATACACATCATCCTTATTGACTCCAACAGTTCTTCCAGCTTGTATTTATTTGCCACTGCACTATAATTGCTTATCAGCTTGTGTGTATGTTGGAATACTTGGTAATAGGGTTCTGCAAATTGTCCCAACACATATTTAATCTCTAGAAATAGTTCGTTGGATCGAAAATCTGACCTCCATCTATTTTTATTTTTTCAATTTGCTTCTGTTACTTTAAACTCTATTACAATAACACTCTGTTTGCTGCTAAACATACAAATTGATTCTTTTTTTACTATTATACTTACCTTTTAAATACCATGTGTGCTGTTGTCAAAACCCCATTGTTTCTTGCAATATCCTCTGTCGAAAACATACTAACCATATCTGTAATCAAATTTGGCCAGTCCGCTGGAAAATCACTCTCCGCAATTTCCTTGATAGCTTCTCCAAGCTGCATCTGCAGATTCTTTGGCAGTCCCATCATCAGCCCAACCAACTCCTTTTTAATAATCTGTCGGTCCTCCGCACTAATCTCGCTATTTGCATCAAATTCGTATTCTTCCTGTTCCTTTCGCGCCCATCTCTTTTTTATATAGTTTTTGAAATATAGCGCTGATCCCACCCGAATGTTGTTGTCCGCTTTGTTGTTATTAATCAAGCCTAACAAATGTATCGGGAACTTTGGTGTTTGTTCCAGTAATGTCAAATTCCTCTCCGCTATAAATTAATACAATCATTTTCTTTTTAATTTGCAAACCAAAAAAAAAGTATATAAAAGTGGTCCTTGTTTTTAAACTTTTATACTTTTTATTGTATTTTGATTAATCTTCATTACTTGTAATAGAAATTATATATAAATACTTACCTTCTCTTCTAATGTTTGCGTCTACACTCAGAGAATGAACCAGTAAAGTTGCTATTTGATCTTGTACGTCACCCATTTTCAATTCGTTTTTACTGTTACTGTTGCTGTTGTTACTTTATTATTATTATTAGTGTTAAAAATTCTTTTAGTGTTGTTGTTGTTATTGTGTTTTTTATCGACCTTGATTAAGGTGTCTTGTAGTCTTTATATCAAGGTAATTTGGACAAAAAGGTACAAATCTATTTTTTTACTTTTTTTCTAAAAATTGTATAATTTTTATTATTATTTTTTTTTCATATTCTGAAAATTTTTTAATTTAACACTAGTATAACTCAATTAATTATTTGTTTTTCCATTAAAGCTCAGTTTTTTTTTTGGAAATTTTTTGATATTATTAATACTCAATTTTTATGGTTATTAATTGATTCATATAGAAACTAATCGCCCGTTTAAACCAAACAGAATAACTACAAAATAATCAAAAGTTGTAATTTATTAGCTTTAATAAATACTGTTTAAATATATTTGATAGATTTTGGATTTATTTTACAAAAAAAATAATAATAGCACCAATTAATCAGAATCGAAAATCGGAACTGAAATTGGAACACATCCAACTAGAGCTTCAATTGGCTCGTTTAGTCAAAGCCGTAGTACAAATTTCTCCTTGATAACAAACTGTACATTGAAATATATTAATCCCATTTCCTACTTTTCCAAACAATATCTCCTCACCTCCTCTCCCGCTATTGTTGATAAATATATTCTACCTCAAATTTACTACCAGCCACGAAACTAGAAATCATAAAAGTAAGGTACAAGTCTACAGGTATTTAATATTACCTTCTTCCCACTCCTAACAACCCAACAACCCAAAACTCTCACTTTTATTTCAAATTCTTGCTTGCTTTACTCATTCTGATTCTGATTCTCGTTTTAACCCTCACTTTGACCTACTCTCTACATCCCATCCAGAAATATGAGTATGCTGGGATTAAATACAATATTAAACACTACAGCCATCTCTAGCAATTCTACTATTAGGCTTGGGTTTAGTGTTGTAAACAAATTAAATTCAAGATTAAACCCAAAATACAAATTTTGTAATTCCTCAATTCCAAGTTCAAGAAGAGCATATATCTCACAATCAAATTGGCAAAAAGGAAATCACGATAAAAACACAAACAACAACAACAACAAAAGTAATAATAATAACAACGATAACGATGAGGGTGATCATAATCGCAAATCTACCAACAAATATGTCGCCGGATTTATATCACTAGGCTATGTTTACTTTACAAACCACGAAACCGGAAGCGAAGATCGGAATACCAACAAATCCAATCCGTCAATGCTTGACCTAACTGGCGTTGACCAATTATCGTACAATCAACTGCTTCTACCTACTAAACACAGCAGAAACACGACCACATCGAATCTTGATAACTACGTTTCTAGCAGAATTGATATTCTTCACAACTTGTATCTAAAAAAGAGGCGCAGGAGGAATAACATAGACAAGGGCCAACAACAGTTATCGCTAGAAGATGGCTCTTCAACCGGGGATGTCTTTTCTGATACAAGCTCTTTTGGTTCTCTTAGTAACATCTACAAACTAATTATCGCTCCTGAAGCCAAACTATTAACGACCATTGTAGTTACGACTCTATGTTTATCAGCTGTAAATCTGTATATTCCAAAAGTCACTGGTGATTTAATAACAGTGATATCGTCAAAGTTGGCGGGAGTTGGCGATACAACAATGTCTGGGATGATTGACGAAATTCTACCACCGGCAAAAATGCTGGCTGGCTTATTTCTTGGAAACGGTCTACTGACCTTGGTAAATGTATACCTTCTTTCAGCATATGGCGAAAGAATATCGATTCGAACGAGATTGGAGCTATTTGACAATATTATGAACAGGAAAATGACATTTTTTGATCAAAAAAGCACGACTGAGCTTATAAGTAGGTTGACCAGCGAGGTAAACGAATTCAAATCACAGGCCAAACTAATTGTCGGACAGGGAATAAAAGCGGTAAGTATCACAGCTGGATCTGTTTACCAGCTGTTCAGAATATCAAACCGCCTAACTCTGTTTTTGATCGGGAGTACCGGAGTTATGTACCTGAGTCTGTGGATATATGGCAAATTACTCATTGCAGCGCGTGAAAAATCAAAGCAAATCAACGAAATGATGCACTCTATAATTACCGAAGCAATTGAAAACAGTAGAGTAATCAAAGGGTTTGGAAACACATACATTGAATACGAACTGCTCAAACGCGCAGCAGAAGAAAACCAACATCAAAAGCTGGTGTTTGGATTCCATATGGGTGTCTTCCGCGCACTTAGTAACATAAGTGTTGGTGTTTTGATGATTAATGTGTTGTTATTTGGAGGAAGGCTGGTGATGAATGGCGAGATTAGTGGTGGGAATCTGATGAGCTATCTAATGAATGTTCAGAATACCGAAAGGGCGCTGGTTAGTATTGGCGAGTTATTGGGACAGTTTATCAAAATGAAGGGGAATGTCGGCAGAATTTCCGAGTTACTTGATGAAAAAGTAGACAGTGCTAACTGGACTGATCAAGGTAATTCTGATAAGAACAATCGTGCTCATACAGTACCAAATAAAAATCTGACAAGCACTGGCTTAGAGATGAGCGTCGGGGCAAGTAATGGCGCTAGTAGTGCGCATACAGGCGAAAGAATGGAGTTTAATGATAGTATTAGGTTTGAAGATGTTTGGTTTAGCTATGCTACAAGGCCCGAGCACAAAGTCCTCAAGGGATTCAACTTGGAAATCAAAAAGGGAATGAGTATTGCATTATGTGGCAAGTCTGGTAGTGGAAAAACTACAATATCACAACTGATACAGCGTTTGTATACCCCCGATAGCGGTACAATATATATTGACGATGTACCACTACAAGATATGGATCTGCAGACGTATAGGAACTCAATTTCGATTATTGAGCAAAACCCGGTTCTTTTTACAACATCAGTTCTTGAAAACCTTCGGTATTCAAACCTGGACGCTAGCCACGATCAAGTCGTTGAAGCCTGCAGGATTGCCAACTGTCTTGAATTCATAGAGGGCGGGGCTCTGAGTAATGGATTTGACACAGTGATAACCAAGGATAGTTTGTCAGGTGGCCAGAAACAACGCATTGCTATTGCCAGAGCCATTCTGCGAAATCCCAAACTTTTGATTTTAGACGAAGCAACTGCGAGTTTGGATGCCCAAAACGAAAAATATGTCGTAGATGCCATTGATAATTTAGTCAACTCTAATATTACCGTTTTAATTATTGCGCACAAACTCAACACAGTCAAGAATGCCGATTTGATTGTGGTGCTGGGAACTGCTGGTCAGATTGTTGAAATGGGCACGCATGATGAGCTAATGCGCCTTAGAAACCACTACTACGATATGGTTAACACAGATTAGGTTTTTTCAGTTTAACTACAATACCACTTGATGCTTAATAGTTGTTTACGATGCCTATGCATTCTAGAGCCTTACCAAAATACAAATAATTAATAAACATTTAACTGTAAAGCAAGTATGTATTTACAACGAGGTTGAAAAAGGTAATATTGAATAGCCCAGTTTCAAAACGCTTCATTTCAAACAATTATACAAAAACAGATAAAAACTGTGTATTAACCTTAAAAATGAATGTTTTTGCACAATATATATCTATAGTTTATAACTAGCTAGAATTTGCGAAACCCGCTCACTCGCACGATTAACAACAGTATCTGGAATATCAACAAAACGCGCCAGGTTAAAGATGTCAATATAAGATAGCTTTTGAAACCTTGGTTTGTTCTGCGAACGGTTGTAACAAAGAGCCGCGTCTAAAATACCATCCAACTTGTTGATTACCTGGTCACAGCATACCAACGATTTAAACGAGCTATTCTTGTATCTTTTCTTTTTAGTATTGTCGCTTATGTTTGCTGGAGACTCCAAAACAGGGCTAGTGTTGATGGACGGTATGTATGTCTTTTGAATATTCACTCTGGAGCTTTTACCATTATCTGAATGCGTTGCAATGGTAGAACTAGAATCCTTTATAGAACTACCAGGCTGGTTGATCTCGTTATTAGCGCGACAAAAGCTAGAAACTGTGGGTGTTGATGTTATGAAGGAACTGGTCCCAAAATTTCCAGACTCAATAATCCTCAGAAGTGAAGTTTGAACGCTAGGTGATCTAAACAATATACTTAGGCTATCATTATCAGTGTTGTTTGCCAAAAAAGGCGTCGAAATAGATTGGTTTCGGACGACTTTGCTGTGGTCAAAGTCCATGTTGGCTGGTTCAGCAAGATCCTTATCGCTGTTACTACCGCAAGCTTCTTTAGTTTCAGTCTCGCTATCATTTCTATTGGTGGCTTCTGGACTCTTATTCATGTACCTTGACATCAAATCTTTTTCGTACAGATCAAATACTCTCTCATTTTTAACCTGAATATATTTGTTTAACAGTTTGGCATTGTCATACTTTGGAGCTTCTTTGTTATTTTTGTAATCTGAACTTATTAAATTGTATATCCTACACCGATTGTTTAAAAACGGGTTCCGTTTTCGCTCTCCTGGCTCATCAGTATCATTATCATCTATAAACGAGTCAGAAGAGTCATAATTTTCATCATCATTCTCCTCCAAATCTGAATTTAAATCCAAATAATCGTCTTTTTCATTTTTATTTTCTTTCTCTGCCTCTTCTAGCATTGAACTTAGTGAAGGCTCTGCTTCTTCTAAATCAAAAAGCCTTGTCAGTGTTACAGGATCAAAAACTCCTTCGATAGGTTTGAGCATGGGTTGTTTATTCTTTGTTTTTTTCTTAGCTTGATTTCCATCTTTATCACGATCACCACCACTTGAATTATCTTGTTTATTTATATGAGAGGCAATCAAAATGTTCATCAACTTTGCCTTTTCGGTATAGGAATTCTGCACGCTGTCTCCATTAGACCAGTTTTGGGATCCCATATATCGCTTAAACAGAGTGTAGTGATAATTTGCTCTATTACGTTGTGCCCTCGAGTTAGCATATTCTTCTACTATCGGCATTCGTACATCATAAACATCCTTGTTTATCCGTTTCAGCTTTGTATTTTTAAAATCTTGATTTGATTCTTCAAGCTTAGATGATGCTATGGCTCGCTTACGGGTCCGTTTCAAACTGAACAGCTGCAAAAGTTCTTGTTTTATTTCATCATCGAGATTATTTGTGTCTATTCCGTACTTATTCTTTATTCGCGTTTCTAAAAACCCATCCATGACACCTTTCTTGGTAATAAGAACATCATTCAGGATGCGATCCTGCTCATTGTCATCATCATCATCAACATTGAATTCATAATTTTCTATATCGCCGCGAACGCCCGTGTTTCTAAATTTAGTGCCGTTGCTAACACTTTTAACACCCAGTCCTTCCAACATAGTATCAACCTCTTTGTCAATCCCCAGCTGCTTAATTGAGTCTTTTACAGGCCACGTTCCGCTAATTCCGTGAATACGTGTTGTTGAATCAATTACCTTTTTCGATGATCCGCTTTTGTTAAGGTTAAACAATATATTGAGATTGGTGTTGCAGAGTACATCTTTCTCAGGATCAAGCTCGTTTTTAAGAAATACATAAGTTGATAGTTGGTTGTAGTACCTCATGTTTTTATCAACTAAAGGAGTTGACCTTTTTTGAGTGTTAGACTTGATCGAATGAGAATCAGATTCCATCAGTTCGTTGTCGCTTTCTCCACCCGTTTCAAATTCGCTTTCCCTTTTTATCACTACATCGTCTATAATGTCTTCTTCATCTAAATAGATGGTTTGAGAGTCCTCTATCTCGTCTATACCACTGCTATACACATCCTCCTCCTCATATTTTTCTATTTGTGTTTGTTTTTCATAAAACCTTTTATATATAGGCAAAATAGTTCGAAGATTAAAATTTCTATTTGAATTTTCCCCAGTTTTTTCTGAAAAACTATACAAATTTCCAAGAGGCTCAGAACCAATATCCGAGAAAGACTCAGAGTTATTGGAAATTCCCAAAGATTCTCGAGACATATTCTTATATCCATCGGATTCCGATAGATCATCTTTATCACTCGATTCTGATTCGTTTTCTTTGTCGCGTACTGCTTGCCTCATTGAGCTAGCTTTCAAATATGCTAATTCGAGAGGACCAAATCGATCTTTCCACTGATGCCCAAATTGCGTATACATTTTGAGCCGCCTCTCTCCATCTCTAACTGTTTTCCTTTTCACTTTGCGCTCATGTTTTTCTGATTTTCCTTTTCTTTTCCGACTATTTCTAGAAGAACCTGGTCTTTCATCGCCAATATAATTTATTCCGTCGTTATTATCGGAATGGATATCATTGAGTTCGTTTTCGCTCGGTTGAATGTACTCAGATCCCTCTGATATATTTTCTAGTTCAAGATCTAGGCTCTCGTTCTCTGAATACGTATCGAAATCGTCTTGATCATGGTTTCGAGAATGAAAAGAGTTTTCTGATTCAGGCGAAGAATCACTTTTGGAAATTTGATTTGATTCTTTAAATCTTTTACTTTGTCTATTTAGAATTCCTGTGTCCGATTCATCCGCCCCGATATCGAGCTTAATGCTGTAATTTACACTTTTTAGCTTCCCTCGGTCTCTCAGATTCATTTTTTCATTTTTTCATCCTATATATGATTAACTGAATAAAAAGTTTTTAACTTAGCTTATTTGCAAAATAATGAACATTAAATGTATTTAATTGGAAATCAAGTTATAAATTTACCACCAATTACTATTCTCGATGAAAAATCAACAAGCAGGCTGAAAGTATTTCATGCTACGAATTTCAAAGCTTTCACGTGACAAGCCAATATCATTTAACTGTTGATAAAAAAATCCCAATTCTTTGTTTGTGTATATGAAAGACGAGAATAGTATATAATGTTGAAAAATGCCAACTCAAAACTTCAATTTGAAACTAATTACAAGAGTTAAATTAGAATTGGCAATCAATTTAGAGTAAAATAGCTGTGCATTATTAGTCCAATGTTGGTTTTTTATTTAAAGAAAATTAAAACTTAATCGGTTCAGTAGACACTAAAGCTAAATAAAGCGGGGCAAGCTTCCATGTGAGGCAATTTACCAGTAGTATTTGAGGTATCCCCATACTTATCCTCATTCCCACCACCAACGGTCACCAGTTCCATTTCCTGCACTACTATCATCTGCTGAACCATCAACAATCTGTGAAAGCTGTCATCAGCTGGAGCAGCATATATTCTAAAATCCTGGACTTGTCCCATTGGTGGTTGCATAGGACCAGCATTTGCTCTTGATCTTGAGGTGGCTGCAGCATTTGCTGATACTGTGGCAACTGTAGCTGTGAGGAGTGCGAGCGTTAACTTTACCATTTTTGATATTCAGTTTAAAATGAGCGTTGTGTGTAGCAGATTGCTGATGCTTTATGATAATGGTTATGCGTTTATTTTGAATCGAGGTTGCTGTTCTTGCTAGTGGATGATACGACAGCATTAAAACCGACAGAGATGAAAGCACAGGTTGGTGGGGTTGAGCTGGTGAAGCTGGTTGGTGGTGATAAACTGGTTGAAGGTGTTCAGCTGATAATTTAGTTGACCATGAGGATACTGAAATCGATAGGGTTAGTAAGAGTAATAAGGATAATGGTACTGGTGAGGCTCATGGGGTTGATAAAGTTGATAAGAAATATAGGGGTAATAAGCTTGGTAAAGTTGAGCAGGTTGATAAGACTGAGCAGGTTGGTAAGGTTGAGCCAATTGAGCAGGTTGGTAAGATTGGTAAGGTTGGTAAGATTGGTAAGATTGGGCAGGTTGAGCAGGTTGGGCAGGTTTGGCAGATTGGGCAGGTTGAGCAGATTGAGCAGGTTGAGCAGGTTGAGCAGGTCGACCAGGTTTGGCAGGCTGTGAAGGCCGAGCAGATTGGTGAAGTGAGGTTGGCGAGGTTGGTGTCGAATTTTTGCAGGTAGAATCATCACATTTATATTCCACGTTTTTGGTTGATGTAGAGTTTTTTTCAGCTCCAAATGCAAGACTTACACTTTGTGAGTTCACAAATGTCGCTACATCATAATCAGCTGGTGACAGTGTCAAAATTGGCTTATAACTTCCAACCAATCCAACATTGATACCTGAACTGTTAACTTGAACATATACTTTTTGAGTATCTGCTACTCCAGAGACGACATCTGCTCTTCCAGAGTATACCGAAGATCCAATGTACCATGAACCAGAGTTTACACCAATTACGCCTTCAATTACCTCCTTGCCAGTGATTAATTTCTTTTGAGTACTAATTGCAAAGTAGACATCAGAGGTTTGATCAACATCGAAAATAACAAAGTAATTTTGTCCTGGGCAAGAAACATCAATAGCGCTGTCCCAGCTGTAATTGATAATTGAACAATCACCAGATCCTTGGACAATCTCAAGCTGGTTGATATGGTCAAAACAGTTAACTCTCTCGTTTACAGCCATGGTGGGAGCTCCTACTATTGGTGGAAGCAAGTTAATTAGCACTATCGAGAATATTGATTTATATGCACTTGATTTCATTTTTATGATATGCTTTTATTGAAGTCTATAAATTTAATTAAGTGTGAATGCATGTATAAACGATTGAATTGTGATTTATTGATTATACTGAAAAATGTTGGTTTATATGTATTTTCGGCTCATCAAACTCTTAATATAAAAGCTAATTAATCTTTCTAGCCAAGTTTTTGTCATCACAAGTCTTAACCTTAATCTTTATAATTAGCTTTTCCTATTTTTAGGTTTGGAGAAAACGTAATAAAGGACAACTGTTTTTTTTTGAAAGAGTGAGGCAAACCCGATTCTGTCTATTGTAAAGCAAACGAAATGAAACTATGACATACTGTGCTATAAAACACTTATTCGCTAATTAATTTAGTAAGCGATAGCGATATTAGCAAATAAAATATGCCTCGAACAGTACCACCTTATGCTTGCAGCAAAATATGATTAAAACATTAATATGTAAGCACCCCTATCTAGTAAAATACGCGATTCCAGATGAGGAGAATCACCTATTCGCTTTAACTTTATAAAATTACCTTTTTAGTTTATTACTTTCTTGGTAAATTACCACTGCTATCAGCCACTTAACTGAAGAATAATGATTTTAAATACACTGAAAACTGTATTTTTCATTTGGAAGACTGTAGTCTAACAAAATTCGGTCACAAATCCCTTAAATTACAAATAGTGTATTTTTAGAATATTTTTAGTTTAAGCAAAAATAGAGCCTTGGAATAGGGCCCCACAAAATCTTGCTATAATTAACAAATCTCTATTTTTAGATGCAAGCTATCATTTATAACGCTTTGAATAAATATTGTAAATCTAAGAAAATTGTAAGGAACAGGAGGGTTTATTATCAGGGCAATTTCCGAGAAATACTAGATAACCGAGATGATTATACTCCGTAACACATACCCTGAGATGCATAGTTTTAAAGCTATTTTAGTATATATTTGTTAATAATTAGATAAAACTTTAGCTAATGCCATATAAATAAATATATAATTTTGATCCGATGCTTTGATGTTCATCAAATTATACACAATTGGCTTCGGAAAATATTTATTTTCCAAAAATAGATGAATTTAAAATATGCTTTTATAAAATGTTTAGCAAGACTATTATTACACATAATGTAGATGAGTTTTATTAGATATTAAATAAACAAAAAAAGTTCATAGAGTTAACGAATATGAAAAATGAGGGATCAATGAATCCCAATCAAAAAGTATCATACTCGTGCCCAACCAATAAGGACCCAGATCGCGCAATAGCTAAAGAGGGAACACTCGGGCATTATTCAAACAGAGTATAAACAAGCTGGGACAATCAGTTAAAAGAGTGGAGATAACAGAGTTTTAATTAGACATATAAATGGAATATTAAGTGTATGTAATATTTTGCATTTTGGGGGAGTAACTGTTGGTGGTGTTTTGAGTTTTATTTTGTTAGTGCTAGTGTTAGTGCAATTTTATCATACTTTTATTATTATCCTCAACTATTCGAATGTAAAAGTTTCTTAAAAGGCAGAAAGATCATTAATTGTTAAAAATTAATAGCAGAGTTTAGACTCAAACATTTAGAGTAGAACCAGAATGCCTGAGAATATGAAATTAAAGCATCATCACTGAGATTGTAAACTCCACCCAAATTCAAATGAACGAGTGAAAAGTTGCCTGTTTCGTTTTCCACCAGCATAATCAAAAAATCTCAAAACCCATCCCCATTTATATTTGTATAGTAATACAACACAAGTTCTGTTCTTTGTTTCAACGTTGGTATTAAAAAGAACTAAAGTGTGTCGTTAACTAAAAACATGTATTTACTAATAATCCTACACACTTTGTTCATGGCATCTTAAGAGATAACTCCAAATAAAGTGGTATCCCTTATATGTTTTCCGATATGCGAACATGCAAGCCCAACAAGCTGGAAAATATTCAAATCTATCTTTAATAACCTAATTTCAGTTTTCACTACCTTTTTTTTGCGTTATCTTTGTCATTCTAGCTTCGTATTTCATCTTTTCTGTGTTTGTGGAGTAGTATCGAGTTTTTTCCAAGATGTGACGCAGAACTAACTGGAACGAATTGTTTTTTTAACTTGTGCCTATATTTTGTTTCCGTTACCATTGAGACTGGGTACTGTTGTGTGTATCCCGATGAAGATAGGGATTAAACAATTTCTAAAAATATTATTTTATTACTTGTACAAACAACTAAAGTTTTGCAAAGTCAATCACATAAAACAAATACAACTAATAAGTCATACAAAAAAGTTCTTTAATAAGACAAAAACTCGAAAGCTATGTATTAATCCACTATTGCGCTTCGTTTAATAAAATTATGAATCATTTCTGTTATAATACTGCCTCAAAGTGTTAAAATTTTGTTTTCATGTATTTTACTTGTAAAATAAAATTAAAACTATTTTAAAAAAAATAAAAATTACTAATTGGGTATTTATTTTTCACTTCCCTCTCTTGGATAGTTTTGTCGAGGTTAAAACAATTGATTGTGTCAGACACGACTAAATAGATCACGTTAGTTGGTCGGGTTTCTGACGGATAGAAACTCCTGATTGATTGTTTCTTGAAAATATTTAATGGGTCACGTGACAATTCAGGTTCCACATCCATGAACGAGACACCTTACCTGTACTATCCGAAGAGTAACGACCATAATCCGGGAATTGTTAGATGATTGTCGGACTGAGTTGCTTCATTAGATCTGACATTGAGATTTTAGTTTCATTTTTTAAATATATCTTTACAATTTAAATATTAGCCTTAGATTACTCTTATAACTCATGTTTATTTGATCAAAATTTTTCCAAAAAATCCCTAGTACAATCGTATTTATTTCTTCGTTTACT
>LSSK01000746.1:0-18215 GCA_001969505.1 Zancudomyces culisetae | reverse complement strand
TCTATTCCACCACCCCCACCACCACCTCTTCCTCTATCATCACTTCCTCCTCATCATCCCCCTCACCCACACCATCACCCTCACTCTCACACTCACTCCCACTCCCACTCCCACTCTCACACTCATACCCATCCTCCATTCCCACCACCACCACATCTTCATCCTCCAACATTTTCTCATCCACATATTCCGCCACCTCCTCCACTTTCTCTACAGCAGATGTCGCATATTAGACCACCAGTTTTACCAATACAGACATCTGACATTCAGAATAACAATAATTCTAGGCCAGATATGATATCACATGTACCAACTTCTGGTGGGGCTGTGACACCTAGGACATTAGGGAGTATTGAAGCAAATGTAAATATACAACAACAACAAAAACAGTCAGAGGTATCAGTACCAACCTCATTACCAGAGGTGCCAGAGGTAGAGAAGGAAACACAACTCTTGACTTTATATCTGAAAAATTCATTGACAACAGCACCAAAACCCATTTTCAACGCTGCTATGGAAATAACAATGAAAACCTGTGCGCCTTTTCTCAACGAGTCTGCCAAGTTCAACAATGAAATGCAAGCACTAATCAACACCGAAGCCGCGCTTTCGGCAAAGGCGAGGAAATCTGCATTTGAACTTGCACTGGCTAACTGGGAGGTACAGCGACTGGACGATCGGGCGGCACTAGCCAAAAAGCAATTGGAAAACATCGAGTCTTTTACACAATTTAATTCTCATTAATCAAGCAAGAAACATAGTTTTAATGATATTTTGATTCTCTTTTAAAAGTTTATTATATATTATATAAAAAGTCAAAACTTAAATCAAAGTATCATATGGAACTGGTGTCAAGGTGACTGGGGCGTTGTTGAAAGTAGAAACAAAGGTTGCGTTGCGTGGTTGCTCTGGTTGACGCTTGACAACTACGCGTTGACCGGTTTCTCTGGCCAACTTGATCTTGGCGTGGTTCTCCTTTACACGCTTCAAGAAATCGTCTCTGCACTTGCTGCGCTTGACGTGTTCGATTCTTACGTTGATTCTCTTTTCAATGTATCGACTGCGGACCTTCTTGTTGACGATGATTCCAACTGAGGTCTTGGTCACATTGTACACAATACCGGTCTTTCCGTGGTAGAACTTGTGTGGCATACCCTTGTGGATAGATCCGTCAGCCTTGATATCAACAATGTCGCCTACCTTGTAAATGTGCATGTATGTCGACAGCTTCACTGGACCCTTCTTACGGAAGTCCTTTGCGAACATGTGTCGTGTGCGTGCACGGTAACCGAATGAGTGTGGCATCTTTTTATTCTTTTTTTACCTAATCATTATTCAAACCAAATCACAATCACAATTCGTCCCATTTTAATTTAGATGATCTACTTTTTACTTTCTACTACTGTGCTCCACCGCACTACTATCCTTGTACTTGTTTGTGTTCTTACCTTTATTACAATGTGTTTGTCAGTCAAAACAACAGATTGGAAACTCTCGCAACCAAGAAAAATTTTTTCGTATATATATATACTTCTAGCTGTATTATATATAGCTATATGTTAATTTTTATTAAAATAACTGTAAATATTTTTAAAAAAAAGTTTTATAACTGAAGCCTAATTTTTTTTTTTTTTCCTCCTTGTCAAGGAAAGTGTTCAAAAAAAAAATTTTTTGTAATTATTGCTATTGCTATTGTTTTTTTTTTTGAAATGATTTTTAGGAGAGAAAAAATTGGGAAATTAGCAGGATCATTGCCTGAATCGAAATTATTTTTTTTCGCAAACTAGCCCGAATAACTAAACTTTTTTCTCCCTTCCCCTTCCCCCTCTTGCTACTAAATCCAGCATATAAAAATTCAAAACCTAGCAAAATAATCCATTTGTAATTTTCAAGACATATTTTTTTTACTTGAGGTTCCAAGTGCATATTTTGCAAGAAATAGAAAATCAGCCATAAAATTCAACAATGTTTACAATTACTTGTATTTGTCCGCTCTTAATTTAATTTTTGCAATAAAAACTTACCCGACAGATTATTGAATCAAAATTAGCCAATATCCATCTAGAGTTTTCATTTTCGAGGTTTAATATAACTAACTTATTTTCTTCTTGCTGCTTAATTAAACCCGTTTTTACCGCTTTGGATGAAAAAAAAGGCCAAAGAAGCATTTAAGCTAATCAAACTTCAAGTCAAGTGACTTTATAATATTCTGCCACCCAAATATTGGTACATACAAAATGTATCCATATCTATATCCATATTGATATCCGCATCTACACTAATGCTTTTTGCTTGCAACTGGATACACGATACTGCTAGTACATCACAATTATTTGTCCGATTGTTACTATCCTTGTGGAATACAGAGACGGAGATATGTATATACAGTTAATGTGCATCATTTAAAGTATCACTAACTCTTTCGCCTCACTCATCACTAGTTCGTTCTATCATCATCCATTGATACATGATATCTAGATGCAATATGAAATACTGGACACTTTGCCTTTTTTATTTATTTACTAAATAGCATCTCCAACATTGTTATTTGTTATATTGACATTACAGTAATATCACTAAAGAAATCTTTCTATTGACACAGAGTTAATGAACATTTCAATAATGCCAATTAGACGGCATTTTCTACGTAACATTAATACAGAAATAACCTTTCCAACAGATGTCTGGATCCAGCTTCCAATTCAAACGATCCACCACTATAAATGGGACTTATCATGTGTCCATTATATCACTCAAAAACCATCACTATGCTTTGGAGGATCTGGTTACAAACAGATATGATGTACGTGTAACATGCAACTAACGCCATAACATTTGGCGAGGGAGAAGGAGGAGGAGGAGGGAGCCATTATTATTCATCCATACTGCTATTTCCAACAGGTATTTTGAAATGCACTTTTGTTATGTACACCCTAAAACAAACATTACAGTGTACATGGCTATTCACAACATGCAAAAAAAAGAAAAGGCAAAAGAAATTGCAGTGTTTAGGGAGAGATTTTTACCCAGGCTTGCACTAATTAGCTGCAACAGAATTTTGGGCAGTTTTTTTTTAATTGCTAATTTGCAAGAATAATCCGCAAATACTTAACCCCTATACCCACCCCCCACCCTACACCCTCCATTGCTCTTTATGTTCAATCTCAAAAAAAAATATGCGTTTACCCAGCATAATCTAAAAACATTTTTTTTTAGGGCTTTGGTTTCCAATCAATTGTATTTAAAAAAAATTTTATGGGCATGTAGGGCAAAAGGATTCATAGGGCAAAAGGATTCATAGGGCAAAAGGATTCAGAGGGAAAATATCAATATTTTGGTACCGTATTGGGAATATATCTTGCAGACTGGCAAGATAAAAAAATTTTTTTAAAGAGATATCTTGAGCGCAGTGGGGGGGAGTTTGTTGGACACAAGATTGATTGTCTGAGCCTCGCAATGATTGCTCGGTTTTTCATTATAATTTTTCATTTCAAAAACGCAGAAAAAAAAATGGTAAAAAAAAAAATCATTCAATTTGAAGCATGTTAGGTTGTTCAATTTACGGGTTTGGGTTTAGTTTATAATATTGAAATGTTTGACCCTTACTCTAACTAAAAAAAAATTTTTTTTTTCTTGTATTCTTTAATTTTATGGTAAACATCCACTAGTAATATTCATAATTTACTACACCCAAAAATATCAATTCGGTAATAATAATAGTAAAAAAAAAATTTTTTTAAAAAATTTCTATTACTATTTCAAAAGGCTAACAATTTTTTTGTTTATTACTTTTATTTTTTTTAGTTTGAAAAAATATATGCGTGTTTAAAGGCCTGATCCTTTTTTAAACAAAAATATATAGCTATTAAGTATTCACTAATACGAAACTCTAAAGAAGGATCCCTCTTTTAGACAGGTAAGTATATACTCGAATAGAATACTTGTGGTCGAGTTGCAGCTGCAATCTTGAAACATAAATGTCAAGATGAGGAAGGAGGACGAATTCAAATGATTTTGGACAAAAGCACTTTTTTGTGGTTTGAGCAAGATGAGAAGCGTATTCAGTATCAATACTGACACTTTTATGTATCATAATGTACTAACTAGGTATTAAACGAAGTGTTAAAAAAAAGAAAAATAAACAATGTCATTGAGAAATTGTAGCAAGACATATAAGGTACCACGTCGTCCATTCGAAAAGGAGCGATTGGATCAGGAACTTAAATTGTGCGGAGAGTACGGACTCCGTAACAAGAGAGAGATCTGGAGAGTAGCATACACATTGTCCAACATCCGCAGAGCAGCCAGAGAGTTGTTGAAGTTGGATGCCAAAGACCCACGAAGATTGTTCGAAGGTAACGCTTTGATTAGAAGACTTATTAGAATTGGAGTGCTCGACGAAAGCAAGACCAAGTTGGATTACGTATTGTCACTCAGAATTGAGGACTTTTTGGAAAGAAGACTCCAAACCCAAGTATTCAAGCTTGGATTGGCCAAGTCTGTCCATCACGCAAGAGTTTTGATTAGACAGCGCCACATCAGAGTAGGCAAGCAATTGGTTAACGTACCAAGCTTCATTGTAAGATTGGACTCACAGAAACACATTGACTTTGCTTTGACCTCACCATTCGGTGGCGGTAGACCAGGAAGAGTAAAGAGAAGAAACCTCAGAAACGCAGCTAACCGCGCAGCTGGAGGAGATGATGAGGATGAGGAATAAATGAATAGTTATATATAGCCTATATATTTTTTTTAATTGTAGGGGAGAGAGCTCTTTTAAATAAAATAAATTTTAGTTTTATCATTAAAAGTATATACAAAACATTTAGTCAAACAAAAACTAACAAAACTCAAAGAGGAACACAGTAAGAGTTTTTGAAGAACTGGTGACAACATTTGTAGCCCCATTTTCCATCTTTCCAGTACGAACCCCAAACTGAAGTGTGGTTGTTTGGATACACATCTTCAACATACTGCGACTTGTGGGAATGCTGGCCGCCACCCCCTTTGACCACCTGCCCGTGTCGCGAGTATTCAACATATCGTTCGGTTTGTGTCAGTTGCTTAGCCATTGCCAGCTTTTCAGCCTCCTTTCCAATCTGTGATTCTTCATCTGCATATTTCTGCAGAATTTCGCGGCGTCTTTGTTCTTTGGCATCCAGTTTCTTTTGGTCTTCTTGTTTCTTCAAAAGCACAGTTTGTGTGGGATTGGCCTGTAAATGCGCTGCCATGTGTGGTGCTGCTGCCGTACGTCCATCAATTTCCCATACATACGCCTGTACATCTGTAAGCTCAGTGATTTCACCAGTACTACGGGAAAAGTTGTCTCCAGCATATGCTAGTGTGCGTGGGTCGGTGTTTCCATGTGGGTTATCACGCATTGACCGCGATTTTGGATCGTAGTATGCGGAGTTTGGATCAAGGTTATGTAGATACTTGGCTGTGTCTTCCCGAATTCGCAAGTTACGGATAGTTGTGCGCGACTGGACATCCAACTTTTGACCCGGCATATCGATACTTTCCGCGTATTTGTCTTCATTATCTTCTTCACTGCTGCTATCTCCCAAATTTAGCAGATTTGTACCCTCAATATTGCCTGATGCAATGGCCTCGTCCAGCTCTTGAGCTTTGCGTTTCTTTCTTGCTTCCTCTATCAGCTCCCATTCCTCTACCAGTTTGAGGTGTTGACGTGAATCGTATCCATTCCATCGATCCCGCTTCTTATCATAATCAAAGTCTATTGTTTCTACAATTTCGTCCGGCTGGATATCCTTACCCGTCCATTTCGCGCCCTTTTTGCGTGGTCGCTCCATACAATCCTTGGTTTTATGCGAACCCGCACCACAATTTTCACACGCGCCCTTTCGATACTTTGTTGATGCTTGTTCTTTTCTTGCGCCTCGCGAATACCATCCATCAGAGGCCTTTTTCTCTTCGCCTTGTTTTCGCTGATGTTTTAATCCTGGCTTACTTGTATCGACATACCCTACACACAGTAGATAGTTAATATCAGTATCACTTTTCTATTATATTATTATACATGTACATACTGTATATTCCAGTAAACTTTTATTTTTGTTGTTTTGTACTTACATGGAGCCTGTATCATAAATTGCGGAATGTGTGGATTAATATCATTTCCTTCCTCATCGACTTGTGCCGGTGCATTTCCTGCCTTTCTCGCCGCATCTAAATCCTTTTGTCGTCTATATTCCTCTCGACTCAGTTTTGCTCCACCTATATTTATACAAATTATGATTATAATTTTATAGCTAAAGCTGGCCCACTATATTATAAAATAGCCCTAATTTGCGAAATACCTACTTTTGAACATTTTCCTTTGCTGCTATCGTGATATATTTGTTACAAGTATTTAAGTATAATATTATATTCTATAGTATCTTTTTCTAATAAATTAAAAAAGACTAGTCTTGGTGTATTCTAGTTTTACAAATGGTCGAGTTTGTTAAAGTAATCCAAGGAATAATGCAACTCGCATTATATTCCAATTAGCAGTAATAAAAAAATTGGTAAATGGGCTACTCTTATCATGTGACAAAGCTTTTTTTTTGCAGGTGTAGCGTGGTTTTCCCTCTACTTTTCTTCTCCAGTTTCCCGTTATTTCCATCCGAAAATAAATAAAGTTAAATAACTGAGGACAAAAAAAAAATTTTTCAAATCCAATGTAATAATTTTAGGCAAAAGAATTGGGAAAACCTCCCTACATTTCCCCCCACAGGTTCAAAATGAATTGCTTGCAGTTCTTCTGGAAAATATTTCCGTATATTTTATTTTACAATGTTTTATTTTGGAATATTAACCAGCAAATTGTTGATAAAAAAATAATCGATTACAGTAGTAGTAATCAAGTTAATGGTTAAATCAAAAATATACTGTAGATATTGAGATTTTGAAATAAAAAAAACAGTATATTTCTAGACATAGAGCAATAAAGTGCTACAAGTGCAAAATGTTTAGGAATCTAGGTATTGTGCCAAAACTCAGATATGGCCTCGTTAAAGGTAAATTTACTTTAGACTATTGTTCGTTGCCTGTTACATTCAAAAACGAATTCCTAGATTTTTCAATTGAATAATTTTGTAAATCCTCCTTTAAATGTTTAAATATTTAAAATCATAAATTATATTTTTTTGAATAGGTACAAATGTAAATACAACGACAAAACTTACTCAAGTTTTCGAATCAAATCTACGCAAAGGAAGTAGAGCGTTATTTTCAACCACAAACTTGACAAATTCCACTGCAGATGCGGATACAACAACAAAGCCAGCGGATAATGTTAGTTTTGCACCACCACTGACCAGAAAAACGGGTGAGAAGATGAGTAATCTTATAAAACCAGTTAGTTCAGTAGAAGAACAAAATGGATTGCTAAAGTTATTGGCAGAACAGCCACGTCATTATGCCACAGTGGTGATAAAGGGGCGGCTATTTACAGTGACGTTGGGAGACATAATTGTGATGGATCGAATAAACGAAGTGAATGTAGGAGATAAACTACAACTTGAACAGATAGTAGAGTTGGGATCAAAGGATTATCTATTGACTGCTACGGAGACAGAGGCAGAAGTAGGAGATAATGGTGAAAGTGGTAAAAAGGGTATTCGATTCTTGGATCCAAACTTGGTTAATATCCAAGTTACTGTTTTGGAACATCCTGAAGGAAAAGAAATTACAATCTTCAAGAAGAAGAGAAGAAAGGGATATCAACGAACATTGAAGCATCAACAATTACACACATTACTTAGAGTATCAAAGTTTGAAGTGTTTCAAAATTTGGTTTAGTTTGGTTTTTGAATTTGTTTAAATCTAGTTTATTATATTTCCATAAGTATTCAATCTAATAAACACAATATCAATTTATACGGTATAATAAAGGGATTAGAAAGGGTAAAAGGGAGAAGATGCATTAAAGGGTAAAAATAAATTATAATATGTATATTAATACAGGAGCTTCAAACTCGCAGGAAAAGAATTTATCGTTGGAATCATTAGATTTATAGTGATATTGTATAGTCAGATTCCCCAATGAAGCAAAACCTTGAGTATTGGATACATAGTATCTAATCATAACAGTTTCGGAAACATTTGGAGGCAAAATACTTTGTTCACCGCCAAACTTTTGAAAATGAACTTGACCATCTAAGGGAAGTAAAAGTAATCCAGGAGAGTTTTTTGTGGGTAATGCAGAAGTTTCGGTATTGAAATTGTTTATGTTGATGTTATTGATTTGGATTTGATCAGCTATATATTGATCCATATTAGTTTTGATAACCAGTCTTTCTAGAGCAAAATCTAAATTGTTTCTGACAGTTATTAGGACACTAAAAGTAGCACCAGTCTTAACAATTGGAGGACATTGGAAATTTACAGTTAGATCGCAACAATCGTTTTCTGTCTGATCAGTAAGAAAAATGTTTTGATTAGAATTAGCAGGAGGAATGGATAAAGATTCAATAGTAGTCGCCAGTGGCGCGATTACTGAAGTGGTAGCTGTTGCTGCTGTTGCTGTTGCCGCTGTGGTACTAATGTGAGAATCTTTCCGTAGATTTTCTGAATCAAACTCACTATCATTGGTAGGGTTAGTATTAGAATGAACTCTTGGAACTGTGGATATAAGATTTGTATGGCTCTCACCGACAACACTAGAATCAATAACACTGCCAACATTGAGGTTAGGTGCTGATAGCCGGCTATGTTCAGAAGGACTTGCGCTATAAAGATTTGTTGGAGAAAAGATTGCCTTGCTACTAAATCTGTGAGGCAGGAAATAGGATCTTTGTGGAAGCGGAGGGTTTGATTTACTATTTTCTTCTCCTTTTTCATTATTTTTTTCATTTTCATTTCCATTTTGTCTTTCTTTTTCTCCTGCTGTTGTTGGTGTTGTCGTTGTTGGTGTTGGGTTTGAGATTGAAGACGAATAAAACTCACGTACTGGCGGTACTTCAGCTGAACTTGCCCGGGCTTGAAGCATTTGGCTGTGATTTCTATAGCCAAACTGATCCTTATTTATAGTTATTAACGGTGTTTCCTGTCCAAAATTATCTTCACGCACCCCAGAGTAAATCTGCTTGAAGCTGGGTGTTTCTATCGACACAACTTTGCGATTACTTGTGACTTGTTTTGTTACTTCTTTTCCTGCACTTGAGTCGAAATATGACCTTGCAATATCTCCTAAATCAATCATCATCCGATTTTCTAATTGCTCAACCAATTGCGTCGTAGTCTTTTGTTTCAATTCTACAATTCTACCCGTTACGCAAAGACACACTTGCATATCTGAGTCTATTCCAATTGCATTTGTCGATAATGAAATGCTATACAGCTCTGTAATCGTCTGTCCCCTCACTCGTAATTCCGCCGGATACTTGTTTTGGCTGATCCTAGTCACTACTAGATTGCTTGATTCCAACTCTACTCCAACCAACTCGACAATTGTCTGTCTCGACCTTTGATCACCATACCCACTATCAGACCCCTGCTTTACCAATTGTATCTCTAGAAATACTTGCTCGGCTCCACAGTGCGGTGCCGATTGAACTATACGGTATCGAATATCCACCAACGCCTTTATTGGAAGTGTTATTTTAAACATCCTCCTAGGAAACGTCATCAGCGCTTCCATATCCACGTCTTGTCTAACATCTACCAGTCCTTGGTTTTTGTTGGCTTGTGTTGATAATATCGATGCCTTTTTATCATTCTTGTTGAAATTGTATTTTTTGAATAACTTTTGCTCGTTAGTTAACCCTATTCATAATTAAATTTATGTTTCTTTATTTAATTTACTACTATCACATCATCTTTTCCCTCCTCTTTCTCTTTTTAATTATTGTAAAAAATACACACTAAAAAATATACATCAAGTGCAATCATACTTACATTCGCTCAAATCTTCAAACAATTCAACCTGGTTGCTAATACTTCGCGCAACAACAATTTCACTTTCCAAACCCAACATTTCCTGTTCATCCAGTTGTTTGTTTGCCACTCGGATTTCCAATTCCAACTCCTCCTCTTCATTCTCTCTACTTTCTCCCGCCTTTTCATGCCCAGCACTTGAACAAATCAGAAACTCATACAGTTGAAACCACGTATCTTGTGCTCCTTCTGCCACATCCTTTTTTTTGGTTGTCGAAACTGAAAATACTGATTCTGTATTTGCTATATTCTGGATAGTTGTCATTATACGGCTGGATTTCCTTTTTAGTGTTCTTCCTGTGCCTGTAGTATTACTTCCTGTCCCACTTACACTTGTACTCATATCTACCCCCATAATTCTTGCCTCGGGTCGGAAACTCAGCAATCTGTTTCTGTTTCCCACTCCAATATTTGATTCCCTTTTAAATCTCCCAATATTACTAGAACTTCTGCCTCCTATTCTCATATCTGAAGCTTTTGCCGCTTCTCTAGCCCCTGTCCCTGTTCCAGCACTTATGTCTACATTTGCTGCTGTCTCTATCCCTACATTTTCCCTTGTCTTTTTAATAAATGTAACAATGCTAAATCGCAGTTTTTTAAAAAATCTTTTGGCCTCAGCTTCAGAAATATCCACACTGTGCATTGCAGATTCATCATCATTACCAGTATTAGTCTGTGGTATTTTCGTAGGGATACTTGCCAGTAGATACCCTGTTACTTTTTCATCCTTGTAGATATATTCTCTAGATTCAATATTCTGCAGCGTTTCGTATTCTTGTGTGTTTAGGACTTTTTTCTCTGGGATCACTACGGAAAACATACATTTTTTAAACAACTCGCTCGCTTTGACGTTTTCCTTTTCCATTATTTTTTGTATTTTCTATCTATCTTGCAAAATATCGCTTGTCCCTGTTACTTTTAATACACAAATATTATTTAATCTATTTGGAATTGAAGTTCTCTCTGTTCAATTTGTAGTATCTGTTATTATCTGTCTTTGAATAATATATTATTGGTGTTTGTTTTTTTTTTTTTGCCTCCTCAAACTCTAACTCTTCCATTCAACTTGTTTTTACCATTATTTCCATTTTTTTTAGATAATTTCGTTAATTAATTTATTATTTATTTCACCAATTATTCTGAAAGGCTTAATAAAATTCTCAGACAAAGACAATAATAATAAATAAACACAAACCGCTTTAATTCTTTATTTTTTTTTCTTTTCGGTGGGAAATTTGATGATTTTTGTATTGTAGTTTAAATTGGTAGTTGTTAGGATCATTATGTTATATTCCTCATAATTATTAGTTGGAGACATTCAAGCGTAATGATACTACAGTTCACTATAATTAATATTCTTGTCCAATGTTTTGTGTACATGATCAAATGGACAATTTTATTTATTTATATATCACAGCAACTAATCAAGAAAAGAATAAGAATAACATATGATGAGCATTGAGTGTTGAGTGTTGAGGGAATATATACATAGTTCAATATCTGTAAGATTGGCAGTCCAGTCCTTTTCTCTTTTTTTGTAGTTTAAAGTATTAGTATTTTGAATTATAATCCCATCCCTCCTCCTCCTCTTCCTCCTCCTTCTGCCCGTGCTTGCTATTCTTGAACATTTATATATCTAGTATAATCAATTATGAACTGGTTATTAATTTTGAATTGAAATAGCTAAATGTCCTTTTTTTATATAAATTACTTTTCCGACTTGAACAGATAGGAGGAGATAGGGTAGTGCTAAATAGAGAGTTTCTTGATGGTTTTTATTGTGTAGTATATATGATTTATATGATTTTGCAACAAAGTTGTACAAACCAGTATTGTAGATTTTTATTTTATCTTTTCCTTTTCATCTTTTATAGTTATAATACCTATCAAGTTGTTAAAACATCAAGATTCCATAATTAGATATTTTCAAGTGGTTTTATTAGCACAAGATACAATTATATTTTGATATTATGAGTTTGGGGGTAAAACTACAAAAAGAAAAGAAAAACATTAGAATAAACGATTTGCATATATATATATTTGTATGCAATAACATTTGGTATACTTTTTGGAATAATTGGTATATAAAGAGTATATTCTAACAGGTAATGGATTTAACAATGATATAATTGTAAATTAATAAACAAAGACAATACAATAAAATGTTATAATATATTTGAACCGTTTGTTTTTTTGTCTTGTGTATTATCAATATTAGACTAATGAATAGATATATTTAAATAAACATGTATAAATATATATATTGATACAATATCTATAGAATTGATAATATTAAAGGCTGTAAAGTGATAGTGAGATTGGGTTTCTTTTAGACCTATTATAAACGAGTGATAAGTGAAAAAAACAGAAAAAAATATCAAGGTGGGACAAGCGCAAATAAGCATTTGTATTTTATCACGAATATTTTTGTATGTTTGAGCTTAAATGAAAAAGTATAACAAAAGGTTTCATGAGGAAGAAAAAGTGGTGGAAGAAGTAGATAGAGGGTCTAAATATGACCCAAGGAATGAGGAGGGAAGGAGGAAAGGAGAACTTTATTTTATTTTAGCTTTCTTCAAAAGTGTAAATAAATGGATTTGTATAAACGTGAAAGTAACTAAATTTGTAACAACTGAAGATTGCGGAAAAAAAAAATTTTTTTTTCGCATTATTTCATTGCTTGTGTAGTGAACTGATTTGGTGCAGATCCCAAAGTTGGTCAGCAGAACAAATAAAAGTTATCTAAACGAATTTAAAAATACTTCAAATCAACACCACTGTACGACTATTATATTATTATTATAATAATTATTGTTATTGTTATTATTAAGGTACTAGTATATGGGATTGTTATTACTTTTATTATTCGTTCTAATAGCCTTTATGATCCTTTCATTCATCTTACTTCAGTAACTGGAGCAATATTAAGAAAAGAACAGGCAGAATATCCATCATAAACAATATAATTGTTTTTATTTTTATTTTTATTATTTACTACTTTGTATTGTTGTCCCCAACTTCAAGAAAGCTAGGCTAAAACAGAAATGATCCTAGCTTGATGTTGTGAAATCTGCAAGGTCTGGTTCCTGAACACCTGTCACCATACCTTCTTCAACAATTATTGGTACACCCCTCCCTATCTTCCCATTTCTGTAATCTGTTTCTTTCATTGCATACATTGCATTTGTACTAGTCCTATGCCATTCTGTTGAATCTTTTGAGCAAAGCCAACTGACACCCCACCAACAACATTCACCCTCGGCTCGCCTATTGAGTCGTGTTGTTCCAATATCAACCCATTTGCATCTACCAGGATTTACCTCCATATTTATGTTCATTGTGAAAGTTGTTGTGCTTACAAGGCCTGAATTAAGCTGACCCTTTATGAGCTTATAAAACTCACCACCTGCTCGAACAGATATATTCAATGTCAAAGCATTGGTCTGGACCACTCCCCACTTGCAAGAACCTTGAACTGAAGTATCACAGCAGAACATACTGGACCACTGATACTCTTCACCCCAGCTGTGTGTGTCCCATTGATTAGATATTATGCATGCACCCTTGCAAATATTTAAAATAACCAAGTATACCACAGTGCAGATTAACATCTTGGAAGTTTAACAACAGGGTTTACTCGAAGGTATAATATTATACAAAACATTAACGATAATATAGAGTGTAAGACAAATAGAATGTCGTGTGCATATTATATTTATATATTTATATTGCTTAGGTCTATCGAAAACTAGATAGAAAATATTTGCCCTTATAACTTTTTCAGGTCCATATGAAATACTATTAAATTACTAATAAATAGGTTATATAATATTAATGTTTTAAACAATTGAAATATAATAGATAAGTTTAATATTGAAACAGGGGTTTTGCTGTTGTTGAATGGGTAAAGATGTTGTAAACTATTTATAGATGATTCCTATGACATCTATGATGGTGCTGATTCTCAAACTTGCAAGGGTGTTACGTGAATCTAACTTTACCTCTTTGAAATTTATTAAAAACCAAAGGGAAAAAAGTATAAATTGTGATGATTTAAATTCACGACAAGAATACTATAAATACCAGTTTAAATGACAAAGACAGACTATATAAAAGTAATAACAATCCCATATACTAGTACCTTAATTATAATAGTTGTAATAATTATAATAGTCGTATAGTGGTGTTGATTTGAAGTATTTTTAAATTCGTTTCGATAACTGTTATTTGGTCTGCTTACCAACTTTGGGATCTACACCAAATCAGTTCACTACATTTTTTTTGTTTACCTTTTTTTGTGTTACTGATTGATTGATTGAATGGTTGAGTGGAATGGAATGGGCATGGGATGGGATGGAATGGGATGGGGATGGTTGGTAGATAAGTGGTTGGATTAAGTGGAAAATGAAAATTAATAGTCAGGAAAAAAAAAGGAGTGGAGGAGAGAAGACCAGGAAGGAAATTGGAGATTGAAGAAAAGGGGTTGGAGAAAGAAGGAGAGAGAAAGATGGTGGTAAAAGTAAAGGCAAAAGTAGTAGAGGTAAAGAGAGAGATTTCTAGTGGAGGAAAAAAAAAGAAATGGACCAATTAAGGCTAGGTAAAAAGTGAAAAGTGGATGAGGTGAACTGAAGTAGAGTGGCAGAATGATGGAAGAGAAAGTAAGAATCGATATGTGAGATGAAAGCACAAGAGTTAAATATATATGTATGTATATATGTATATATGTATGTATATAGAGAATTGAAATGGGATTAAAAAAAAAGAGGAACTGCGGAATATTGAGAATTAGAGAGATAAAAAATGGTTTTATGGCAATTGCTTTGGATTTTGTTTTTGTTTTTGTTTTTGTTTTGGCAATTTCAAAAAAAAAGAGTAGGTAAAGTGAGAGTGAAAGAGTAAATAAACCAGGAGAAAAAATTTTTTTCTTCTTTTTTTCTTGTGTTTGTTTTATCAGGTTTTAAATAGATAATGAAACTGGAGATTGTGAGGAAAAGAGGGATAAAACCTCCCTCCTCTCCCCCGAAGAAATGATTGAAAGATTGAAAGATTGAAAGATTAAACTGGGTGGGGATTATACAAAAAAAAAATTTTTTTTTCTTTTATGGTTTGAAGATTTGAGTCAGATTTTAGAATAGTGAAAATAAGGAAAATTAAAACCAAAACTAAGAATTAAAATTAAAATAAACATTAGTAAACAAAACCAAGATATAATAAATAGATATAAAATGAAAAAATGATAATTAGTTTTATATTAAAAACAGCAATCTAGTATGATAAAGTAGCAATAAAGGCCAAGAGTTGGTAGCGAAAATATGTTTATTTATATTTAAATTATTTGGATTGGGTTATTAGGCAATAATTGAAGACGGAATGAAAAAAATGAATGAATTAATGAATTAGTGAAAAAAAAAGTTAATCATAAATAAACACAGATTATAATTTGTTTTTTTTCTTCCATTTCTGAAACTTATTTCGTTTGTGCTGACCAAGAAAAAAAAAAGGTAAAAAAAAAGAAAAAAAAATAGTGAGGGAGGAAAATTTTTTTGATAAGTTGATAAAGAAAAAAGAAAGAGGGGTTTAAAGTGATAAAAATTACAAGACAGATTTTTTTTTATAATAATAATATTTTCTATTAAAATAAAATTATTTATTTTAATATTTTAAAAAAAGAAGAGCACAATAAAAGATTTCCAAGTAAGTCAAGCTTTTTTTTTTGTTCTTGCTTTTGTTTGAATAGATCTAAAAAGGATAGGATATTGAAATACAAACAGATCTATAAACAGATTTAACTTGCAACTTAGGTGAACAACTAAAAGAGATCTGCACAAATAAAATACAAAATGTTCAAGAAGGGAAGCAGCCGATTGATTTCAGCAGTCGCACGAGTTCCAGTGGGACGCACAACTGTAAGAGATTTTCAAATAGATTGATATAGATTGATATAGATTTGTTGTGTGTTGGATCAGCAACAGATCAATTAGATATAAACCAAGAAAGACAAAAAGGAGTAACGGGGGTGGGAAAAAGGGAATATATAGATATATATTCTTGGTAGATAAAGAAGAATAGAAAGGAGAGAAAGTAGAGATGGAGGTTATGGGAGAGAAAGGGAGATTAAAATAAGAGGTGAATGATTAAATAGGCACGCGCAGTAGTACCAAAGGTAATGAGAGCAGCACTCAGCACCTCAACAGCAAACTTTGCAGGACCAAAAGCAAGTAAGTTAGTACAAGATAAGATGAGATGAGAAAGAAAAAAGAAGAGAGGGAGAGAAAAGTAAAAAAAAGTAGAGAAAGAGAGAGAGAATGTAACAAAGGGAATAATGATAATAAAAATAGCTGCATCAGAGGTCACATCAGTATTGGAAGAGAGAATCTTGAGCAGTGTTAGCAAGGTAGATTTGCAAGAGACAGGAAGAGTATTGTCAGTAGGAGACGGTATTGCACGTGTTTATGGATTGAAGAACGTGCAAGCAGAAGAGATGGTTGAGTTCAGCTCAGGAGTACAAGGTATGGCGCTCAACTTGGAAGCAGACAATGTAGGTATTGTAATCTTTGGTAACGATCGATTGATTAAGGAAGGAGACACAGTGAAGCGTACCGGAGCCATTGTGGACGTACCAGTAGGAGAGGGATTGTTGGGAAGAGTAGTTGATGCATTGGGAAACCCAATTGACGGAAAAGGCCCAATCAAGGCAGCACACCGTAGCAGAGCTCAAGTAAAAGCACCAGGAATTATTCCAAGACAGTCAGTACACGAGCCAATGCAGACAGGAATCAAGTCAGTAGATTCTATGTTGCCAATTGGTAGAGGACAGAGAGAATTGATTATTGGAGATCGTCAAACCGGAAAGACAGCAGTTGCATTGGACACAATTTTGAACCAGAAGAGATGGAACGATGGACAAGATGAGACCAAGAAACTGTACTGTGTGTATGTTGCTATTGGCCAAAAGAGATCAACAGTTGCACAGTTTGTCAAGACTCTTGAGGAGAACGATGCGTTGAAGTACACCATTATTGTAGCAGCAACAGCATCCGAAGCCGCACCTTTGCAATACTTGGCTCCATACTCAGGTTGTGCTATGGGTGAATACTTCCGTGACAACGGAAAGCACGGTTTGATCATCTACGACGATTTGTCCAAACAAGCCGTAGCCTACCGTCAAATGTCACTTTTGCTCCGTCGTCCTCCAGGTCGTGAAGCCTACCCTGGTGATGTCTTCTACCTCCACTCCAGATTGTTGGAAAGAGCCGCCAAGCTCAACAAGACCTTCAAGTCCGGTTCGCTAACTGCCTTGCCTATCATTGAAACCCAGGGTGGTGATGTCTCTGCTTACATTCCAACCAACGTCATTAGTATTACTGACGGTCAAATCTTCTTGGAATCCGAATTGTTCTTCAAGGGTATCCGTCCTGCCATCAACGTCGGTATCTCTGTCTCCCGTGTCGGTTCCGCTGCCCAGACCAAGGCCATGAAACAAGTCGCTGGTTCTCTTAAATTGTTTTTGGCTCAGTACAGAGAAGTCGCTGCCTTTGCCCAATTCGGTTCTGACTTGGATGCTTCCACTCAGTTCCTCCTCAACAGAGGTGCTCGTCTAACTGAATTGCTCAAACAGCCTCAATACTCTCCTCTCTCTGTCGAAGACCAAGTCGTTGTTATCTTTGCTGGTGTCAACGGTTACCTTGACAAGATCCCTACCAACCGTGTTGTCGAATTCGAGACTGCCTTTGTTCCTTACATGCGCACCACCCACGCCGCCATCATGGACTCTATCCGCAAATCTAACGCCATTGATGCCGATACTGAGGCTAAGCTCAAGGAAGCTGTATCTAGCTTTGTCAAATCTTTCCTCTAATTTAGTTTCTTCTTTCTTTATTTCTCTTTATCTTTTTTTATGGTTTACTAAAATATCCATTTTATAACCAATATTATAAGCAAAACAATAAATACAATCAACAAACAAAATATTATCGAATTGGTAATCTGATTACTACTCTTAAAACTCCTATTTGCCTTCTCCAGCTGCTCTCCTCCTGCTTCTACATGTTGGTACGTTGACTCGATATTGTAGTCAATTCGGTCCAATACACTTCCTTGCTCAATAACCATGTACTGGACATCATGCAGTACTGACGACAATTGTTGTAGACTAAACATTACCTTTGTAATATCCCGATTGCGTTGTTCTATCAATGCTATATTTGCACTTGCACTTGCACTTGCATTTGTATCTAGTTCCTGAACAAGTAGTTGAGAATCATTATTATTAA
>LSSK01000744.1:0-15173 GCA_001969505.1 Zancudomyces culisetae | reverse complement strand
TAGTCAGAGCCTGTCTCTAAGGTACTTTGATTTGGGGCTCGAGCCCTTTTTTCTTCAAGTTTTTTAAGCAGATTTTTTGCTGGTTTGAACATCCCACCTGTAGCAGCACCACAAATATGACATTTAGGGGTTTTCGTGTATTTTTTCAGTGCACACTGCTCGCAAAAGTAATGATTACACCTATTTTGATTATAATAAACCAGTTAGGTTAGAATTTGACAAATAAATGAATGCATATAGAATGAAAAACATCCTGTAAATGTAGACTTTGTGAAAAAAATACACATACTTTGTAACAATCGGCCTGGTAAACTCTTTCACACAGATGGGACAAGCAAATGGCAGTTCTTCATCGCTGCTTTCCTCATCACTTGCCGCTATTTCATACAGGGACTTGCTTTCTATTCTACCCCCGTTTAACTGTTGCTCCTCCCATTCCTTCTCCAACTGCCATCCGGATTTATAATCTCCTCTGTCATGAAGAAATTTGCAAGAATCTCCGTATCCACAAAAACCAGTTTCTTTATAATCTTTACATACATCCGGCTGGTAATCAATCACAGATGTAACTCGAATATTTGCAGATGCCCGCACTGGTCCTAGCTTTTTTTTATTTCCAGCTGTACCGGTCTGGCTAGCAGTGTGTCCTCCATTCTTGATAGTTTCGTCATATCTTTTGAGAGCAAATGTCCTGTATGCTGAAATACCTTTATATTCTCTCTTTCGCTCCGAATTGTCCTATTTTAAATGGTTTGTTAGATTGTTACGATGTTTATTTACATTTTCTACCTATACTTTACTTACATTTACTAAGTTTGCCAACACATTCTCCTGATTGCTATTGTCCCCATCAATTTCCAGTGTGCGCGTAGCGTCAGCACCACGACCTTGCTTTTGTTCATTTAGATTTGTTGCTTTAAATTTCATTGTTTCCTTTTCTCCCTCAATATGCTTCGTTCGTTCGAGTGACGATGAATGTGTGCTAAATTCAATTTTCTCTATAGCTCTTCTCTTTCTTCCCTCCCTACCTTCGTTCTCAGGACCCGATGACATGTCGTCTATACCTTGATCGGGGCTATTTGTGTCATCCTTTCCTTCAATTCCACTCACAGTAGTTTTCAATTTACGGTTTGAATTTCGTTTAATTTTTTTAAAAGTGATTTTAGGATTTACATCCAACGCCTTTTCTGCATCCATTTTGGTATCTTGATTATATATTCCCTTTGGCTAGACTATTTCTTATAGCAAGTCGAAAACTAATTTTACATTAAAGGCAAAGGGATAATTAATTTTTTGTTTTTGCTCTTAAATTATCAGCGTAAAAAAATTATAGAAATCATGATTACAAATATACTTGATTGGCGTTCTCTGCATAATTGTTCTGTTTACTCAAGCTCATATTTATTCAAACTCAAAGGTTCTTCAAGGCTCATTTGTTGTTTGCTAACTAATATCGAACATTAATCAAAGCAAAATGCCTCCAAAAAATAAAGGAAAGAGTTCAAAGGGAGCATCAGGTAAGATATGTTAACCGCTATTAAAGTATATTTGCCAGATTTTAACTTTCAAAATAAATAGAAAAATCGAATGACTCGAAGGACACTTCTGGATCAAAACTAAAAAGCGCCAACAAAGTCAAGGTGGGTTGATTTTGAAACTGATATACCGGTTCAGAAAAAAACACACATATACATATGTATATATTTTGTTTGTTACTAATAAGACTCTGAGTGTTTGTGCTTTAAACATTTTTCAGCCTGATAAAAGCGATCGATTCATTCTTAAAGACTAGCAATCTAAAATCAATATCGAATCCCATGAAATAGGTTCGACATATCCTGTGTGAAAAACACTCAAAGGTGAGTATTGTTGAAAATTTGAAGCGTCTCTTCATATATTCCTTTCACTAAATTTTGCGCATTTTGACTAAATTCCGTCACTCTAAATATCGAAAATTAACAGGCAATGGAGGCGATTGAAAAGTTGAAGGCAGGTACGAAATTTGATGCTGTAGCTACACAGTACTCCGAGGATAAGGCTAAGCAAGGTGGAAGTTTGGGTTGGATGGTACGTGGAAGCATGGTTGGCGCTTTTCAGGAAGCAGCGTTTGCACTGGCACCAAGCACCTGTGACAAACCAGTATACACCAACCCACCTGTAAAGACACAGTTTGGTTACCACATTATTATGGTTGAAGATAGATCAAACTAGGCTAATAACCACTTTTCTTTTCGAATGCGATATGCATTTGTTGCTTGAAACTGCCGTTTTCACAACTACCCAATTTTTTGCCTAGTCATTGAAAACAGTTTGCAAAGGGGCTTTACGCGCTTTAACTGCTGTTTTACCGAGCTTTGATGCGGTTTTATTTTTATGTGTATTGATACTTTTTCCACTTTTTTTAGTCTCAAATAACACATAACGCAGTTGATCAAAGTTACCATTCTCGCTCACACAACATGGTTTTCAGTATTTAAGCAGCTGTGAAACTTTTTGTAATCATCAAAACCCCTTTCAGCTATAGACCACGTTGTTGTAGGTCATTGAGAAAATTACAGAACAGGACGGGTTATGGTTTAGGTACAATGGATACAATAGAGGATCAGGGGTAGCCAGCTAAGGAATATGTTGATTTTCTATTTTATTTCCTTTTTGTCCTATATCAAACTTGCTATAGAAGGAACGAAAGGGAGACAATCGAACCTTTGTTTTGATGTAGCTTCTAGGCATACAATCTTTGGCTACTTTATTTTTTCTATCGACAAGAAGGCGTGACACTTGAAACTACACTGTTGGTACCATCTTTTTCCCTTTGTTGGAAATAAAAATGGTGCGAAGTCCAGCTCGTACTACCTCTTTGCTGTTACAATGCCTGCTTTACCCTGGAAAATATGCAAGACATTTTTTTTCTGTTTCACAAAAACCAACATGCTTCTAATTTATACAGCATCGCTTGAACAAATAACGGGATTTTTTTCCTAAAAAAAAATTAAAAAAAACATGTTCTTTTAACTGTTACTATTTCAGATTCTGTGAAACATGCTACATCTTGAATAAGGGGGGCTACCAATTGTATTTATTTATAATTGGAGATTGCTACTGATGCGCAGTTAATGACGCAACCTTTTAGAATTAACAAGGCTTAGTGAGCGCACTACAAACGCTGAGGAAAGCAGTAGGCTGGTCACCTTATTAGATTCAGACAAGAGATAATAACAATACCTCGTTTATTATTTTTGAGTCTTTTATGAGTTTTTAATCGTGTGCTTTGTTTGCTGACAAAAATAAGGCATTCATACAGTGACGAATATCTAGTTGTATTTATTTTATCTTGTTGAAAGAAAAGTAACACAATACAGCAAACAGGTTTGCTATAAACCGGAATCACAACCAACATAGTTACCAACGAAACTGCATAAACCAGAATGTGATAGTGCTGATTCGAATGTTATTTAATCTAAACCAGCATTGTTGAGGGAGTTAGGGTTTCTCCCATTATTAAAATGCCTTAGATTGTCTCCTAGCGATCACAGAGTTGGGTGGGTATTTGGAGGGTGCAATTATTATAGAATAAATTCACTTTATGGAAATAAAGTAAATAAAAAAAAAACCACCCGCTTTTTCAACCTAGGCTTAACCCAAGGGCATATTAAACACATTCTCCAAGGTCACGAGGTTTCTCACCAAATGTAAACCTGACTAAGTGTTTTGTAAAATAAAAGTATTATATCTTTGATGATAGTTTCCGGGTCAGCTTAGAAAAGAAAGAATAACCCAATTTGGATGTCACTAAATAGGTTAAATTAAATTGTTTTGGCTAGAGATATCATATAGCCTGATCCTTAATACTTTTGCTTGTCTGACTCATTTTTTAATTTTTTTTTCTGCTTAATATTACAGGTCCACAACTGCTTGGGCAAATCTATTCAAACTGTGTCATCACATTAAGCCATGGGCTACCAGCCAATGTAATAGTTTAAAAAAAAATTTTTGCGATCAAAAAAATAACATAGAGTGATGAGAACAATTAGCGTGTTTAGTAATTGGGAATATGTTAATCAAGGCAAAAAAGCTGATTTGTTTGGACATTCAAATTGGCATACTAAATTCACTAGGGCTTTGGAATACTTAAAAAGCCAGGGTTGTGGGATTTTTTTTTAATGTATTCTGTTTTATAATTCCCGCGCCCTTCATATAACTAAAGGGTAATACAATAGCCGTTTTTTTTATTTAACAATATTAGGTGCTACGCCAAACATCAGCCCAGCAACAGTGATAAAAAAAAGGGGAGGCAACGCGGTTATTTGAATAAAGTAAATTTGGGGGAAAAGACTAGGAGAAAAAAGCTAGCTGGGCATATAAACGGGGAAAATACCGAATCTACTACGAATTACGAAATAAAGCTGGAAATACAACAGAAAATAAGACACATCTTGCCTGCAGAGTTGTCTTGTTTCGAGTGCCTTCTCTAAGATAAAAGAAATTAAGTTTAACTGTTTCTTTCGGCTGGTGCAGGTTGTATACACCTTTTATGACACATAGTGTTGGCAGGATTGATTATACTAAATTTTAGTAGACAAACGTGCTATTTTATGTCATGGGTTGCTTGGTTAGCAAGCCTGAGACTCATCGGGCGATAATTGATGAGGAAACGTGTCTATTAACAGATACGCATATAAGCGAGCAGCCTAATGAGGTTACGAATCAGGTTAGCTACGATGATCTAACTTTGAACCGGTCTCAAAAGATTAAAGACGAGGAGAGGTTACAGTTGCTAACAGTTGAAACGGCAAACAAGCTCATCAATGTCTCTGAACAATCGTTTTTCATTAATTATCAACCGGCTAAAGAAGTAAGCAAGGAGTACAAAAACTTATTGCTCGAATTCGACAAAACCACAGATATGTCACAATACCTTCCACCAGTAAAGGGGTTGGGCGACAAGTACATAGAAATGGGAAGAACAGATTTTGATATTTGCAAGGTGTTGCTATCTAACGAGAAGTTGCGTGACGATGTCAAGTTCATTAACCAGGCTGCCGATAACGTAGCCGATGCTCTCGACAGCTTTCATCTTGTCTGTGAAAATGAAATTTTTGTGTCGCTGACAACTAAAAGCAGCCAAAAAAACACCAACTGATATACATTATGTTGATCAGCTGTCACGCCTGGTCCGTCGCCTCAATTATTTATACACGCTTGTAATATTTGAATAACTCTATAGCTATACTTCCAATATCATTATTTATTATTAACACTTAAATTCACAGGCGGTAATGATCCGTTAGGGCATTTGCATGCAAAAAAAAAGTGTATAGCTTTGGATAGTAATTTTAGCATTATGCCCTTTTAATTCACTATTAATGTTGGCTCAACATTTTGGGAGGGTACTTTACAGTTTAAGATCATTTGCTTAATTTCACGCTTGAGATGTCCATACAAAAAAGTATTTATAGAATTGGTTTCCTATAATAAAGTTGCAATTTAACTTCTAAATGCTTTTAGTACAAAGAAAAAAAAAGATTCATAACTAACTCTTCCAACGGCCCCTTTCTTAAAGTAAGAAAATAAAAAAACAATGATAACGATATCTAACAAGCATTATCTTTTAAAGTATGAATGCATTAATGGTGAGTTAACCCAAAAAATACGTTCATTCACGTAAATAAATGAAAAAAGTGTAAGATAGGGATGTAGGTGTAGGTGTAGGTGTAGATGTATATGTAGAGAAAACAAGTACATTAAAAAAAGCGGAAAGTACAGTAAAAGAACACTGGGCTTCACAGTTCTCAGGCGTTCTCAGTGACGCGTTGCTGTTTATTGTCCTTGTTGAACATAGAAGATGAATTTGAGCGCAGCTCAGCCCTAAGTGCTTTTGATCTGGCAATTCGCAAACGAGAAGCCTCGGACATGCCAGCAAAGTCCACAATTTTATTGGCGATCTGTGTAGGTTGCTTAAGACCAGTGGTGACTGGCGACAATGAGGACCGCATAGCGGCATCTCTTTGGAATTTAGGAGGTTCAATGTTTCTAGTAGCTGTATTTAAGAGAGCTTGGTGCTGGGTGTGGCTTTTTTTGAGGCTGGAACTATGGTTAAAGTTCGGAATAATATTGGAGCTAGACTTGGAATTAAGATTGGGGCTTTTTTGAAGCAAAGCGTCGTTCATCGATTTTTTACTCGAAGTTAGAGTTCTTGGTTGTAATATTGGCCTTCCAAGTGTGGTAGATCTATGATTGTTTCTGTTAGCTAAAAGGGGCCCTAACGAATTTGTAGCAACTTCTATTTGTGACTCCAGTGTCTTGATTTTCGAAACTATATTGGAAAATGCCGAATCCTTGGTCGAATTGTCCCCTAGTCCCTGGTTTGCCCCGAACCCACCCAAGCTTACTCTTCCTACTTGCCTGAGCTTATGCTTGCGCGCAACACTCAGCTCTACATTTAGATCTATTAAGGGTACATACAGATACAAATAAATATTTTATGAATAATAATCCAGGATTAGTGTAGAATTGTAAAAAAAGAAAAAAAAAAGCTTTGCTTTCAAACTTTCTTTTTTTAGTGAAAGGATATGGAAAACACCACATTGTACTTTTAGCCTTACCTCGTAAATCATCTTTGAGCCGCTGGACTTCTTCAACTAGCAAGTCCTTTGTTTGAACTTCAGTCATCAAGCTCTTATTTTCAGCAGAGAGCCTTTTTAGCTGAACCTCTGCATCAATTAGTGATGACCGTATTGCTCTATATTATATATCTCTTGTTTGTTAATGTTTATCCAGAAAACTCCAAAGAATATGCACAAGACTCGCAAAAAGAGGAAATTATAAATACCTTTCGGCCCTCTCGAGGTCATCATTATCCTGTTCTAATTCTCTTGTTCGGCTTTTGTAGTATTCATGTTGCGATTGAATAAAATGTATTTCTCGCTCCGTTGTGTTCACATGATCTTCATATTCTACTTTGTCCCTTCTGCACTTTTCCTGTAAATAGTTTTGTCATTCAAGGTATTAGTAAATGCACCCACTTTTTCTTTGTACTTTATCCGGCTTTCATTTAAATTACAAACTACAAGTGAAAAGAAAAAACTACACAAGCACATAGTCCTACCTTCCACTGGATTACTTCACTTTTCAACCTTTCGATTTCGTTTTTAAGTATTTTATTCGCCTTTTCTAAGGAGGAAATATCTTGATTGTAAGCTTCATTCGCCTCTTGTGCACTTCGTTCTATTTTTTCTAATTGGATTTGAGAATCAAAGTAGAGCTCCCTGGCTGTAAATGCCTCCTTCTTCCAATGTTCCAATTCTTCCTCTCTACTTGCAAATCCTCTATTCCAAAAAAAATCGGTTAGTTAGGAACCTTTTTTTTATAACCACATATTTTTAATTGCATCAAAACAGAAAAACCTTTCCTCTTGCCATTTTTTGTATCTATAAAAAAACACAATTCAAAGTATATTCATATCTTTCAGACGACTTACTCTGGATCATTAAAATCAATAATGTCTTCGTAGGAATCCATTTTTGGCCCAAAACAACGTAGTTGCCCCAATAAAGATGTTTTAGGCAAAATAATGGAACCGAAATTCTTCAATTAGAAGCAATGTCAATCCAAATGCGGTTACTTCTATAACGAATGCCACGCCTTTAGGAATTGGTGCTGAGTATTTGGGAATATATCTAGCAGCTTGTTTTTTATTCCCAAGCCTTTATTTATTTTTTATCACAAACTTTGGAGTTACTGCTAATATTATCTTGGTCAACTCATAATTGGGAATGGCAACCAAAAAAAGTGGAGAATATCTGAATTCTACAATAAAAATGAACGCCAATTACTTATTATTGCGCAGGCTCCGATTCCTGGTGGGTGATTTTTTCTGTTGTCTATTTACTTGTTGGAGATAAAAAATACCGATTGTTTTCGATTAGGTAATTACAGACATGTCCTTTTAGCAAGGCGAAATTCACTTGATAGTTGGATGGGCAGGCTAAATGTTCTTCCAGTACCTCACTAAGCACAGAAATGTATTTTGTGGGGCAGCAAAAAATTCCTGAATAGTGGGAGTAGTGGACTAGGTCCCGAGAAATTTCGGGAAATAAAATTAATTTAGGCGCGAACAATAATCCAAAATAGCAGCAAATGATCATCATACAAAGTAGACGGTACCAAAATGACATCGTGATATATATAACATGTATTACTACAAGATAAAGTCATCGAAAAAGACATTATTCAACTTTGGCAAAAGAACCATGTCCTTGCTTGGATATTTTGAAAACCCGTAAATATTCTTTAACCAGGTATATTTGTGACAGGTTGACGATTAATGGTATTGTTTACGATCTCGAAATACAAAGTTTGTAACAATAATCAAATGAAATAACCCAAGGAAAGGGAGGAAAGTGTAAGCAGTTATCACCAATATTTAAAAGCAATTAATTTATAGATACCAAATATAAGATAATATAACAAAACAGATTCAAACACAAACACAAACATTATATTTGACGAGTCATGTTGATTTAGAGTTGAGTCAAGGTAAACCTTGTTATAGAGAAATGAGAAATGAAATAGTGTTTCCGCTGATTTGCGGATGTTTTAAGCTCAAGAAAGACCAACCACTCGTAGGACTTCTCCCGTCCCCCCAGTCAAAAAAAAGAAGATAGAGAGAAGTGAAGCAATCTGTGTTTTAGATATACGCGCTCTTAGTATGAACAGTTTAGAAAAGATTAGACTTCAGCTCTTCGGATTTCAGCACTGTTTTATATTCTCTGCTAAGATTTTGCCTAATTTTAGAGTAGAAACAAATATGTTATTGTATATGTAAGAAATGAGCGAATAGAAAAGCTTTAACAAAAAAAAAACAGTGCTTAACTTACATCACTACAGGGAAATTTGCAAGTTTTCCGCCATATACTTGATCTTTTGGAGCAGAAGGTGGCGTTGAATCGGCTAGAATTTCCAATTTTTCTGCCTCTGCCCTTATCTTCAACTCCAAGCTCTTGGTATGCTGTCAATGACGTATATAAAAATATATAATCAAAATTTGAACTGTGTACTTGGGATATAACAAAGTTTGTTATTATGAGTAGTTACCGTTGTGGTGATCTTCTTGGAAAGAGCGTTGCCCCAATACTGCGTCCATATTGAATCTAAAACCTGTTTATCAATGTTTGATTTAAAGTAGCTGACATCTAGCTGGTAGTACCTAAGGTTGGCAGACAAGAAATACAATAATGGTTTTGGTGCATTTAAAACAAACATTATCTTTTTTTGACATTTATTACTTAATAAAGCGAGTTGATATGGTAATTTACATATTTGAGTGCATTCCAAAGTCTTCAATCTTTTCAGAGGGAAGAGAGTCGGCTTTGCGTGATGTTGGTATGTCAGGAGAGTAATCCTAAATTAACAATTCAACGTATGAGCACGTTGGTGACCACATATTTTTTTAAAAAACGAAAAAAGTTGAAGAAACGGTGCGAATGTGGCCTTATGTTATTTTATTTCACTTTACCTCAGGGTACGTTCTGAAAGCACCTATGTCCACCTTTAGAGATTCAACAGTCTTTTTCGGATCAATCTATCAAAAAATCCATTGCTTTGAAATAAGGTCTTTAAGTTACAGAGAGTAGTGAGTTGGGAAACTCTCATTTTAGATATTTTGAATGTACAGCTTGATAGATAAATTACCACGATAGCTAGCCACGGATCCTGATAGCGTTGGTTAAGCTTTTGAGTATTTACGTCAATTCCCGAAAGCCAGCAACCATAGCCCGGGTGGCTGTGGTACCACCCAATAACATTTTCTTCTCTTCCAACCTGAAAATAACACAAAACGTTGATCAGATATAATGTAAACCAAACATATATATAAAAACAAAAGCAGTTCAAATACAGATTATTCTCTTCTATGAAATCACTTGTAGCACTGTACACAAAAAAGTGGTCAGAGAAATTACCTTTTTCGAGTTTTCAAGGTACCTGACCATATACTCGTAAGCCTCCTGTTGAGCATTAACGCGAGTTTCAGTGCCTTCGACAGGTAAAGCAAATACATCCATAACCACTATTGAAGTTCCTTGCACTTTTCCCTGCAGCAAACCCATAACTTCAATATCTCCACCATTATGAGCATGATCAGCCTAACAAAGTTTGAGCGTATGTGTAGATTTAGTTTGAAAAACTCCCTTTTTTTTTGCTTATTTGTTTGAATAAATCCTGGCTTCGCATGAAACTATATTTAAGACAAAAAAAGGCATGGGTATGCGAGTAGTGTGATATTTTACCATTTTTATCAAGGCTAAAGACGAAATCTCAGCTCTTTTAAAGTACATGGGGCTATTTTTTATACAAGGTATATCTACTTGTCAATACAAAGATGCCACGGGATCGCCGATATTACTTGTTGGATTCAACACTTTTTTCCATCCTAAAAACAAAAATATGTTTTACTATAGTAGATATTACTCCTCATTCCATCTTTTTTCGGCCAATTCGGTTCCGTGCTGCTTTTTGTCGTAGTAATACAAGTCCTGGGCTATTTTATTGTCCCTTTCGAATCGTAGATATTCCTTGTATGGCTCCATTTTATGAGAGGAATTAACTGTTTCTTTGTATATTACTGCTGGACCCTTTACTGTTTAAGCTTTTTGTTATTGAGTAGAGCTATCCTTTTCTAGCAGTTATCTGTATCACTGGGGGTTTTTGTTTTAATTTATTCTGTCAGGTTTTATTTTCATTTTATTATATTTTGGTTTATGTTTATGATGAATCTCTACTGCGCAAAGTGAGGTTGAAGTGATTTTATTGGTGAATTATCTTAGCTCTAGTTTCTAGTGGGCAACATTCAGATCTGCCATTTTCATGGGTCAGGCAGAAAACGTAATTGATAATGTGATGTTACAATTCAATATTTGACCGAGGTGTGTGTACTAAGCCCAATTTTCGGACTATGGAAAGTCTTGAAGACCTCAAATATTACACATTCTGATCTACAGGTAAATACAATTGAAGCACAAAAAAAAAAGAACATGAGTGTGGCAGCTCAGAAGAAAAAGATATTTCTCACCTTTTTCATCACTTTAGCATTTTTAGATTAGTGTATTTAAAGAAGAGTTATTATTTGAATAAAATTTAGCAGACACAATCATATCTTAGCTAAAGCGTAAGCAAATAAATTTGGAAAAATAAAATCAATTAGCCACTGGTATTTATGAGCTCTTTTAATATAGAATGAACGTTATAGACGTCATTTACAAAATACAATGCTTCAGTCTTCTTCAAACCCACAGTGAAGGTCAAAAGATTGGGAATATCCTTTGACAGTTCAGAATCCTTGATAAATGTAAAAATAGGCTCATCAATTTTGGACTTGCACCCAACCAACAGGAAATCCAAAGGCCCATATTTGTCCACAATATCAGTCAAGACATGCTTAATCGTAGAAGCAGAACTGATATTTGTAGGTTGTAGCTCCAGGGTTTTGTTGCTGAGTATGATAGTGATCGACATGTGGGCCAACACTTTTTCCAGGTTCATTTGAAGTTCGTTTGCTTGCCACAGACCAAATTCGGGGTCAGCCATTCGGTAGTGCCATGTAATGTCAATTTCTTTCTGTTCAATAAAGGAGCCTGGAGTTCTTTCCGTATAATGCCTAAATAAGGGCAAAACGGAATCGTGCCAGTCTGGACCCTTTCCACTAACCAATCGGAACCATCCATTATTTTCGCAAACAGGAGAGCCCAAAGTCATAACACTTTCTGACTTCTGTATATCTAAGTTTGGGCTCATAGAATTTTTCAAGAGGTCGTATTTGGCAAATGTCGAAGGATGCTTATAAAAGCACCCATGCTCAGCAATTAGCCCCACATCGATACCTTCAAACCATTTTTCGAGCTGGGCACGGGTACGTCCAGAAAAAATATACACCAATGTATCGGGGATTTTTGTCAATTTATCCAGGTACATTAGAATTTCCGGTGATGGTGTAGCAAAATCGGGCATGTCTTGTGTTGACGAGAGAGTTCCATCATAGTTGATGATGATTGGTCTAATACCTTTGGCCTGGCTAAATTTCGTGCCTGCCACCTTTGGTGTGAGTTTTAAGATACGAAGAACATCTTCGCTATCACTCATAGTTGCTTTTAGCTCTTTGACAAATGAGACACCCCAGTACGCTGCAGTAAATTTATTCACATACCTTGACAGGGTTTTGTAATTTGATTTCCTCCGCTCAGGGTCCATTGAAAGTGCCTCGTGTAGTGCATTGCCTACCTCGGCTATATTCCATGGGTTGACTATTAGTGAGCCATTCAATGATTGGGCCGCACCTGCAAATTCGCTCAGCATAAGCACACCATGTCGTTCGCCTTGACAGGCTACATATTCATAAGACACCAAGTTCATTCCATCTCGTGTTGAGGTGACGAGACAGACATCTGATATTGTATACAGTGCTACTAGTTCGCTCAGGTCTATGGACTTGTGTAAAAAATGAATGGGTGTGTACTCAACTGTCCCATATTTCCCATTTATTGACCCCACCAACTCGTTGACTGTGACCACCAACTGTTGGTATTCCTCAACTACTCCTCTTGAAGGAACTGCCACCTGCACCAGTACAACCTTTCCAACATATTCGGGATGGGTCTCAAGAAAATTTTCATAGGCTAAAAACTTTTGCGGAACACCTTTTATATAGTCAAGCCTATCAACACCAACTATGACCTGCTTACCCTCAAATTGTCTTTTGAATTCTTCTAGTCTTTTCTGAACCTTGGGCTTCCTTTGCTCTTGAATAATTAACTCGGGGTCAATACCTATAGGAAAAGTACCTACTTTTACTGCTCTACCGTTCACCTCCACGCCACCAGAGTTGGATGGTAGCCCAAGTATTCTGGTACAGCTACTCAAAAAATGCCTTGCATAATCGTATGTGTGGAACCCTACCATATCTGCTGCAAGCACGCCTTCGAGTATCTCCTGCCTTACAGGCAAAATTCTGTATATTTCACTGCTAGGAAACGGTGTATGAAGAAACCACCCTACTTTTACATGATATTTTTCCACACCCAACCCTTCCCGGAGCATTTGGCATAATAGCATCAAGTGGTAGTCGTGCACCCACACTATGTCACCTTTGTTGACCATACCTATTACTACCTCTGCAAATGCCCGGTTAGCCCTCTTGTAAGCCTCCCATACGCTTTGCTCAAAGTTTATTTCTCCTGGATGATAGTGAAAAAGCGGCCAAAGTATGCTATTTATATTCATTCACATTTATTTATTTATATTGAATATCGTTTTTTGTACGTTATATAGCGCCATTTTATGCACAGAGTTGTTTTTTCTTGAAATCAGTTACCACTCTCTCTTATGTTCACATTTTCCTTCCTCTCAATAGTCATATGTTTATCAAATAAATTAATAAAAAACAACAAAAAACGACAGCAGTTGAGACAAAAAAAAGCTTCTTACCTATTAGAGAACCCATTGTAGTGTAAATCTGCTGTCTCCTCGTCCATAAATACCGGTACACACGACTTTTCCTTTAATAATTCTGAAATTTGGACTCTTTCAGCCTCATCAAAATCTTGTCCGGGCCAGCCAACCCAGGTAAAGGACATTTCCTTTTTAAGACCAGCTAGCGCGGTTACCAACCCTCCAGAGCTCAGACTTATTCCATATCCTTTTTCAGTTTTTGATATTGTAACTGGTAATCTGTTGGAAACGACGATTAGCTTGGGCTGAGACTTTTCAGTCTTTTTTTCGAGTGTCATTTTGACAAATAGGATTTTCTAAAACTTTGGGTGTTGTGTCTAACTATATAAATTTTTGTGTTATATCTCGGTTAAAGATTTGATTTTAACACTAAAGGGGGGGGCATATACGGTTCTTGTTCGTTTGTTCTATGGCTATTCCACTTTAAACATGATATTTAATGATCAAGCGAGATGCGCATTAACCTGCATTTTTTTCCTGGAAGTTATTTTTTTTTTTAAAAATTTCAGAATTTTCTAGCCAATTGCCAATTTACTTTCATTCAGTTAAAGGTGTTGCAATTATTAAATCCATGCACAAAAAAATATCAGAAAACTCTAGGTTTGATTCAGCCAATAGTGATTATTCTCGCTAAATAAAAAGAACATAGCAATAAATGGCGAAGAATCTAGAATCAATGTAAAATTCCGTTTATAATGCGGCCTAATTCTAGAAAGTTCTTTGATTCCAATCACAGTCATTCGTGGGATTTTTTTTTATTAGCTTAGGTAAAGCGTGCTAAATCGAAACAAAAGCTCATGTTAGCTAATAGCTATTGCAATGCAAGTTCAAAAAATAACTACACAGGAAAAAATGTTGTGATAATTTTATTTAATTGTTTTGTACTTTATGGGCATATCAGACGTTGTAATTGTCCAGAAGTGATCATACCAATTTTCCGCTTCCATCACTCAGTTTGTTAATGGTCATTAAATGTTTATATTGTGAGTATTAAATTAAACACAATGAGTATGCCCACATCCAGATCTTTACTATGCTAAAAAGAGCATCACTTGAATTTATTTTATTCAATAAAGGGTAAAATATCGACTTTTGAGTTTATAAACTGACTGTTATTAACTTGTCGCATTATTAAGTAACACAAGAAATAAATATGAAACATAACTTGAAAAAAATATATAAACATATAATTAATAACAACTGGTGTATAGTATAAAAGTCCTACTGGATACAAGAAAATACTAATAATGATCATTGGTATACCTTTATAACAATAGTAAAGCTAGGTATAAATATTCATAAGCGGTAAACTGAACTAATTAAGTGATTCAAGACCAGAGTATAACTGACATAATCAGTGCTATACCAAACTCAGTCATCGCATTAGCTCAAAAATGTATTTTATGATAATATATTCTGAGCATAATGAACAAATTTCAAACCATTGCAAACTAAGCCATTATCCCAACTAAATACGTGTAAACAAAACTAAAAAATGTAAAAGCAACTCCGATACGGGGAATCGAACCCCGGCCGTCTCGGTGAAAGCGAGAAATCCTAGCCACTGGACCATATCGGAATATCAGAACTCTCGGACCGGGAATTGAACCCGGGTCTCCAATGTGACAGACTGGGATACTGACCACTATACTATCCGAGAATTTTTTTGTTAA
>LSSK01000743.1:0-17784 GCA_001969505.1 Zancudomyces culisetae | reverse complement strand
TAAGTTATCTGTTATATTTTTTCAGCTAATGTGATTGCTGAGTTTGGTATAGCTCTGATTATGTCAGTTATACTCTTGGTCTCGGATCACTTATTGGTTATGATAGCCGTATTGTAATGTTTAATATATATTTTTATTATTATTATAAGAATAATAAAACGTTAAGTAAACTATATTGTATCAAGTGCTAACCGTGATTAATATATATGTATACGTATTTGTAAAGAATATTCTGTTAAAAAAGGCTAAAAATGCTATTTTCGTTGTCCGCTCTCGTTAATTCGGTTTGATATTCATTTTACTATCTTAGAACTTAGTTACTATATATTCTGCTAGCTATCATTGGTAGTTTCTTCTAATAATGAACAGCAATGATTCACTAACAAAAAGTATGTAGGCGTTATACTACTGTATCACTTTGTTTTTCTTATTTTCATTTTCATTTACACTTTTAGATAATTTAGGGTGCCCTACTTTAACACATAATTTTTAATAAATCACGCAATCACCAGGATAGTAACTGTACATATACTGTTATATAATTTTTAAAGCCAGTCTTTATCAGTTATACTATACTTGTTTTTTTTTATTTAGTTCTGTTATATTATCAAACATATTTTGTCTATATTATACTTTATAAAAATATTTAGAGGAAGGGTACAAGCATTCTAATACTGAGATGACAATTATTCTTTAATTATAGGAGATTTTACATATAGAGTCGGTACAAATATATTTATAGTGTTTATAGCTCTTAACGATCTTATATATAGTTTATACTTCATATCTGAATTAGAAGTAGTGACGTGATCCAAGACCTGGGAATATCTGACATAACCCGTGTTATAATTTACTCAGCCATCACATCTGCTGAAAAATAACTCGGATTTTTAATAACATCTACTATATATTACAATTATTATGCATTTATTAGATATTTCCTCAGGATATTACATTTTATATTTATTTCAATTTAGAAATTTTTCATAATTAAAATATTGTAGTTGTTAAATCTGTATTTAATTCAAAATTCGAACCAGTTGTTTTACCACCATGTGAATGTTAGTTGATCCCAAAATACTTTTTTTATTTTATCCATTATTAAAGAAGGCTTTAAATTTAAAAGACGATGTACAACAACATACAAATTAGTGCATAAAATGCATAATTTAAAGGTCTATTATTATAAGCATAGTAAATTCTGTGTATTTCGTATCTATATTTATATATATACTTATCATCTGTATTATACATTTTTCATTTTAAATATCCTATGTGACCATTTAATTATTTCACATTTGTAGTTGAATTGCTTTTTCTCGTACTTTTCACTAGTTATTATACACTTTTGGCAGTCTAATCTATGATAAGTATTATAAGAATTGGGAAACTTTTTTTTTTTGATTACTTATTCATTTTCAGCTAATATTTTATATTTTTCAGTAGTAATTGTACATATTATTGTTTTTAATTTAACTAGCTATCTCTCCTATTAAATTATAAAAACTGACTTGATGTTAATATCTATCTCTTAATTCATTTAATGAATCTAAACGATATTTTATCACCTTAATTATCTCAATTAAATCAATGTATTTAATTTATCAAAGTTTATTTACTTTCAACCACTCTTAATAGTTTCCTAATTAACCATAAAAGTGGAGTTGAAATAACCAAACGAATATATTTAAAATATTATTTTAACTGATGATAATTGTAATGTAATGTATTTGTATTTATTTTCACTTTCTTCACCCCATAAATTCAATTATAGTTTTATATTTTAGAATTTAATAGAGTGTAAGCTTTGTTCTTGTTTGTACTCATATTTTATTAATACTACTTTACTATGTGTATGATTGATTCATTTTAAATGGGAGTTAGTCATAACAATCGATTTAATATTTCTAATTAAATTTCTTTATTATACCATTAATATATTATCATACAAATATTTAATAATATCTTATTACAGAGACAGTGACTGTAATAGAAAATACAATATTAATATATTTAGATCTCAATAGAATTTAAATAAAGCCTTCTATAAATGGGGGTTAAAACTAAGTATAAAACATGATATTAACACAAGTCACACTCGATTTTTATAATTAAGGATATTCAGATCAAACAACTATCATAGGTCATACTAGTTTACTAATTATGTACACACTATATTAGAAATTTCAGATGTAGAATGGAAAGTTTTTTATTTAGAACAAAGTGCGAAAGGGAAATTAATATTCGTAATTTGTCGTATACTTCGTATTTACTGTAATATTATTAAAAATGTGGTTAAAAAATACTAACAAGAAAATAGATAGATTCATTATAATCGCCGGAATATTGCTGCAGTTTCACCCAGTTCAAACTCTATCATTATCTTGATTAAAATATGTTTGATTTGGATTGCCAACTATATATACCTATATGTTATTTTTATTGAGATAAATGTTATTGATCTTTATAACAGTTGGTAAACAAGTGACATGAAACTGTGTTTAGGCATTTATTACAATCTTATACACTATTATTAATGTTATCTAGATATAAAAAGTATTCTTATACCCTTTTATCAACATCTCATTTACATAAAAAGTTCTTGTAATTTTTGTATTTTTTTACCCATCACATTTTTAAAATAATTTATTATTATAAAGAAGCTAAAATATATTGTAGTCAATTTTGTTACTATGTTCAACTGACTTATCAAATAATTTAGGTATTACTTTACATCAATAAAAATATATATATTATTCTGAGTTTTAATAGATTTTTCTTAATCATACTACTATTTAATATTATATTATCTTTATTTATTATTTATTCTAAAAATATTAGTATTATATTTCGGTCAAGCAATTGAGCATTTTAAATCTATTCAGTTATAATTTAAATTAATCTAAACACCATCCAATCAAATTACTTTTGAATTTTTTGGTAGCATTTGCGGCTCCTCCAAAAAAAGATTTTTCAGTTTATTCCATGCACTTTAGAAGTATAGGGTAATTCTAATTTTTGATAAAAGTCAAAATGTGTAAACATATTCTGAATGCACAGGTAATTTTGTCAAACCATTCACATTATTATCTAAATATATAAACATACTAAATGGTTATTACGGAAAAATAGGTTTCGATAAGAGCCGCCTGCTGTAAAAAATGGTTCGATTGTCCCGAATGTCATGCTGAAGTTTCTGATCATCCCATAAAAAAGACTGTGGAGATGGTTTTTGCATGCAAAAAATGTAAAAAAGCATTCCGAAAAAGTACAGAGTGAGTGAAGTTAGTTAAACTTTAACTTTTTATGAGTAGATTTTATGCAAATTTTAGATTCAAAGGCTAACATAAATGTACATTGAAACTAAGGGATATGGATGAGGCAGATGAATACTGCCCACACTGCGATAATCACTATGTTATTGAGGCAAAAACACCAAGCTTTGGTATAGGCGTGGAAGGTGATGATGTCAGAATCCAAAGCGGGATGCTTAAGGACGAGCGTGTAAAAAATAGCCTTCAACGATCTATATTTTCTCAAAATAATTTGGATCACAGGTTAGGTTAACCTGACTAGCCATAAATATCAATTTGGTCACATGTTCTTTATGCCAAATACATAACCTAACTTTTGGCGCGCCATTTTGCATATTTTTTCTTTTTTTTATGAACTGTTTACCTTAGATTTGTTTATGAGACCTGATTTCCAGAATAGATCCTTATTCTTAGGTTAATAATATATTCATTTATACCCCGAAATTTTTATTTTCTTACATAAATTAAATCAATCTAACCAAATCCTACTAGATCTCATTCTTAAAAGCTTGACCTGTGGAAAGCGTTTCCCGGATATTCTATTCTAAATCTGTTTATCCTGTCATTCTCCAATCTTGATTTCTCAATTTTCTTTAATTCCTCAGTGTCTGTTCTGATCACACTTCCAATCGACATGAAGAAACCAAACATAGCGCCTGAGCTTAGAGCATACTGCCCAATTGTTGCCAAATATCCTCTAGGGCCTGGACCAACTCTAATTAAAATTATATTTTTTGAGTTAGAATCAAAATTAGTTATCAGCCTAAATTTAAAAAAATAAAAAACTAACCTCATTGTGGTAACAAAGCCGATCATTGTTCCGAGACAGGCTCCAACCATAGAACCCATCATAAAGCCCATTTTCATTTTATCGAATACAGTTGGTTCGTGCATTGTGTTTACAATTCTCCTAGTAATTAAAATAATAGATTGATTACTTTATTTCAAAGCGGGTTGATAAGTATTTTGTAAATTATAATTAGAGATAAATATATTTGATCAACCAGAATTTATGCAAATATTTCCTAATTTTTGCATTAACAATTGGATGAATATTTAGAAGCTAAACCAAGAAATTTTAATGCGAATGTAATTTTTTTTTCTAATTCGTGGACTTGTGAGTTTAAAAGTTAACGTAATCGGTTTAGTTTGGTAATAGCTAATATTGTAAATAACAGAATAAGTATATAAAAAAATGGATGGTAGTGATAATTTCGCTGAAAGGCCATTATTATTGAAGGAGATATGCTCAGATTTTGATGCAACTGACGAACCTGATTCAAAAAAATTAACAAAATCGATAAAGTTATTTAGGTTTTCGTCTAACGATGGCAAGTGTAAAATTGTAGAAAATCCTCGAGAGGTTGATTTATCATATGGCAAGAAAATAGAAGAAGCTAGAGATGTGACGTTAGAATTGAAAGCGAAGGACAGAAGGATACTGTTTTTTGGCGATATTCATGGTTGTATCAACGAATTCAATCGAATGTTAGAAATGCTTGAATTTAACAAAAGCAAAGATCTGGTGGTGTTACTAGGCGATCTTGTTGGCAAGGGGCCTTCTCCATTGGAAGTCATAGATCGTGCTATTGAGATAGGAGCAATAGCTGTGCGAGGCAATCATGACGATTTGGTTTTAAGATGGAGAAACTACTTGGACAAACATGAAGGAGAGGCGGTCATGGGAACTGATGGTTTTCCCTATTCTGACTTTAGGGTTAATGGAGAGCACATAAACATTGCACGTATGATGGATGAAATACACTATCAGTACCTTTTATCGCTGCCTGTAATACTAAAAATCAAAACCAGTAGAAACGTAATTATAGGGGTGCATGCAGGCTTGGATCCCAGTAAATCTTTGTTTAAACAGGACTGTAGTGTAATTATGCGAATGAGAAATATATTGGATGGGGGTAATCCGGTCAGCAAAAAATCTCTTGGTGGAGCACCTTGGTATGATGTTTGGAATAAGGCTGCATTATTAACGGTAGACCACAGCAACTCAGAGGGAAAGGTTGTAGAGGAGGGTTATGCAGAAGATTTGCTCCCTTGTGATATAGATTTAATAGTATATGGCCATGATGCTGGACGAGAGCTGCAGATTCACGAACGCACACTTGGATTGGACTCGGGTGCTGTATATGGAAAGTACTTGAGTGCGTATGTTTATCCGGATAACAGCATCATTCAGCTCAGCTCAAACAAGTATTCAGAAATAATATAAATAATTGTTTTTTGATAAAGGGATTTACTATTTGTATGTTGAATCATAATCTTAATTAGACACCTAAGCTACTAAGGGAACTAAAAAAACATATTTTAACATTTTTGAGTTACTGTATTTATGGAAAATTATATAGAATACTATAGTATGCGATAGATGTAATCGGGATCAGAAAGTAGAATGGTTTTCTTAAAGTATGGGCCTATTAAAAAAATATGTATCTCAGTTTCTATAAGCTGTTATCATGAAGTTATACTTGCTGCAAATTAAAAGTAGTGTTTGAAGAATATGTGAATACACATAGCTCTGATCAAGAGTATGCTAACTCTCAGACTGCATGTTTTTAATACAAATCATGTATTGCGTTTTATGTCTAGAATGCTTCTCAAACACATTAATACTTTATAAATATTAGGCCAGGCTGATACTGAATAACTAAATGCCTTTAAGCATCGTAGTTCCCGATATTCTCATCTCAGAATTTATCACACACTGGCCTAATACTTGTTAATTCAGACAACCCCTAATAAGTTATCACTGGGATTTTAGTTGGTTACAATTTGCACATCTTACCCAAACATAATCTGACCAATTAGAGCAATGAAAATGTGTTGTTGAATGTGTAAATCAGCCTCAATTACAACACAAAAATGACTTTTCTTTTTCTTTGATTTGTGCTTGTGATGAATCTGAAATGATGAGCAAAATGACATGGTTGGGTGGGCAGGTGAGCGGTAGAGTTTGGGATGATAAATATACCAAATAATATCGCCAAGCTTTGCATATGGTTGAAAATACCAGTGCAATATTCACAGTATTTGTCATGCAATAGTTCCTAAATTGTTATTTTCTTTTAATCTGTTATTTCAAATAAAAAGCGAGTGAAATTCGGGAGTTGTCGATTGAAGATAAAGGGTTTTGTGGTTCTATTCGTGTTGTCGCTCTCTGTCGAACTCTTTGTATCCACTAGAGTTGGTTACAATAATTCGTTTGCTAGATTTTTATTTGACCAAGCTCAGCAAAGAATAGAAACAAAATAGAAATCGATTTGAACGTGAAGTAAAAAGGAATTCAAATAATAATGCGGCAAAGAGCTGGATTACCATTGTACGAGATTTATCAAATAAATACTAATCTGTACCCAGTTGGACCACTCATATCTTGTGGCAAATTGCTGTTATTTGTACACATTGATGTCCCAGCACTGAAGGAGTGAGTGTCTGGGTGGAATGGAGATTGAAAGTTATAGCTAGCCCAGTCGATTTAATGTTGTTGTTTACGGTATTTATTATGTAAAGATATTGAATTTTTGCTGATAAAAAAACAACTGAACATCTTCATTTAATTACCTATTGTGCGACTTTTTGTTGAATTTTGGTAGGAAGAAGGGGAGATGCTGGGAAGGCTTGCATCCTTTTTATTCGCCAGTGATGGTTTAAGTTTGATGAAGCATTATGTAACTTGGATATATTCCTTTAAAGTATATTTAGCCATTGTTGGGTATCTCTGAATGTTAATAATAAATTTTTTGTTAGACTTATTGTATAGAATTAGTGTTATAAATTATAGGCATAGATATAGACATAGACAAAATATACTCACTCGAGTAATGAATCCCACTAGATTTATAATTGTTGTAGAGACATAATACGCCGCCGATATAATATAGCTCAAAAGGTGAACTAAATATAGTTATAAATATAGTAACAATTTGTGGTCTCTAACAGAAAAAAGCCCGTATTAATAAGCAAATAAACCGGATCCAGATAGTTAATAGAGTAAAACACTCACAAAATAAGAAATATTGTTGACGTGTACATTAAAACATAACGTAAACGGGTAAAGCAGGTATTTTGATACAGGATATACACAAAATTTAATAAAAGATAATAGAACAAAGCCAGTGTGGAAGCTAGATACGAATAAACCATCCACATAATTATAAAAAGAAAAAAAATAAAGGAATAGAAATGAGTACAAGTGTTACTATTAACTTTACTTCTTCACTGACAATTAATGAACGCAGTGCAACCGGTACGACAGAACATGCAACTGAAACCCTTGATGATGCGGTGCCGTTAAATAGTAGGCGACAAATATCTGATAGTGCGTTAGTAAACACAATTTTATTATACTTTGTGATATGGGTAGTGCTATTTATTACTTTTTGTGTAATACGACCGCTTTTAAAGCGAGTTTACGCAGCGCGGACATATGCAGTCGAAGAAAAGGACCGAATAACGCCGCTGACCAAGGGGTTTTTCAGCTGGATTCCAACAGTGTTCCGAATCAAGGATGTAGATATTTTGGAGAATTCAAACCTAGATACATACATGATAATGCGAACGCTGCGGACAATGCTCAAGTTTTTTTGTATTACTACAATAATATCGATGGTTGTGATTCTTCCAACAAACTATTTTGGGGGAGCGCTCAAGGTTTCTGACAGCGGAGGTCTATCAAGTATTCTTACTAACAATGGCACTAGTATTGGAAACGTGAAGCATGCAGACGAACCAGATCTGATATCCCCTTCTTCAGGATCACCATCAATCTTTATGATGTTTACCATGTCGAATATTAGTTATGCTAGCAATTTGCTTTGGGTGCATTTGGTGTATTTTATGACAGTTATTGGGGTGATTTTGTACTTTTTGGTTCGTGAGGCAAATTTGTACATCAAGCTACGACACAAATATTTGCTAGAGCTTAATGTAAATGAGAGGGTTAAATCGAGAACGTTGTTAATTACAGGGCTTGGAAAAGGGAAGGAGATATCAAATCAGGATATAGAGAAAATGTTTAGTACTAAGCTTGGGGATGCCACTAGTGGGGTCAGTGAAAGCGGGCCAGGTGAAGCAAGCTTTGAGGGTAGCATTCGTACCAAGAACGGGGGAAATTATTATAACAGAATCATTAATAATGGGAACAAACTTCCAGGCAGGATCGAGGCGATTAGTATTATTAGAAATCCAGGTGAACTTACCAAATTAGTCAGTAAACGAGATCAGATTCTAAGTAAAATAGAAGACAAACTTACAGACTATGTGGTAAAATGTAAAAAGCGGTACGACAAAATAGTAAAAAAAACAAAAGGGTCGTTCGAAAGTAGTGTTATAGAAATAGAAAAATTAAAAAAGAGTATAAAAGAAGGAGAGAAGGACAAAAAGATTGCTGAGTATTTAGAAAAGCAAGCAAACATATTGCTGGAAAAAAACAAACTAATAGAGTCGTGCATACATAACAACGACAACAACATTGGAGTTAGCTACATGCAGTCGGCATTTGTATTATTTTCGGAGCCAATGGCAACACATATGGCAGCACAGGTGATGATTTCCGATCGGCCATTTGTGGCACGCAAAAAATACATTGAAAACGAAGCAAATGATATATTTTACGAAAACCTGGATATTGGACCGATTCAAAAGGCATTCAAAGGAGTTATATCTGCACTGATTACAGCAGTGATAGTAGTGACATGGGGATCGTTTTCAGTCGCTATAAGTGGATTGGCAAATATTGATGAAATAGTCAACCTGTTTCGCCGGCTTGATCCAAATTACGAAAACACGCCACATGAACCAATAGAATTTCCGCTAAAAGACACGCTGCAAGGAGCAATTACACCAATGCTGTTGACAATTCTGGTGGTTTGCTTACCGCCCTTCCTGAGGATGCTGGTGTGGCTAGAAGGCTACCACCGGAAAACAGAAGCAAATATGACAGTATCTATGCGGTTCTTTTGGTTTCTATCGCTAACGATTTTTATCTTACCGCTGGTATCCAATACACTTCCAGATTTGCTTAACAAGTTAAGTGAGTTTTACGAAGACCCAAAGTCGCTGTTCGCCACAATCAACTCATTTACGCTGTCCGCAAGCAATTTTTTCCTTTACTACCTGATTTTGCGAGTGTTTCTAACAGCTATGCTAAACCTGTTGTTGCCCGGGAGTCTGTACTTCCGCGTGATTGAACCTAAACTGTTCGCCAGCAGCCCACGCATCCTTAGACGGTACGAAGAGCCTAACGGCTTTGATTGGGCCGCCTCAATTCCATACCACTTCCTGCTGTTTCTGATTGGCATAACATACTCAGCCATCAATCCGTTTATCAACATTCCATGTGCCATGTATTTCGCCATGTACTACTTTGTTTACCGCCACCACTTCACCTATGTCTATGACTGCCGCCAGTTTAACCTTGGCGGCAAATCCTTCCACTTATCACTCAGACAGACGTTTGGTGCATTGTACATGGCAGAAGTTATTTGGTTAATCATGATGATTGTCAACATCAAAAATGCCAATCTAGCTATTTTGCGCGTCGTTCTGGCTGCTCTAACCATCATTGCCACCAGCGTTGTCCAGCACTACATCGAATCCTACCTTGTACCTCTATTCACCTACCTACCACTAAACGCTTGCGAATTTATTGCTTCGTGTTTGTGTGGCGAATCGCCCTGCATCTGTTCCGGACACCTCTCCATTTCTATTAATTCACCTCCTGCTGACACGTATCTCCAGAAGTTTGACACTCCTTCTCCCTCCCTCTCCCCACAAGGCCCTCCTGAAATCAAAGTTCTGCCTCCAACTGAGCCTAATTCTCCCCTTTTTTATACTCCTGTTACTTCTGCCTCTCCTCCTGCTGATTCCCCTTCCTCTGCTTCCAACCCTTCTTTATCCGCTGCCAATGATCTATCTACAACATTTGCAACCTCATTCAAGCACCCTGCCCTCAAAGCATCTTACTTCTCCTTCATTATGGTCCCCGCTGACCAAACTGGTTTTTGTGACCATATCTTCCAAAAACTAAACCACCTTGGTCAGCATGACGACAAGACATATTTCGAGGTCACAACTACCGGCTCGATCGTCAGCACCAGGTATAAAGTCAAACTTGATTTCAATATTCCTGAGCCTCAGCCCCCTGTTTAATCATCGTTGCCTCCCGTGGATAAGCTTTGCTATCGATTTTGTTGCTTCCATACACGTATGGTCGCTGTGGTGGCAACGTTCCCCCGTATTCTACTTTTTTTCTCTTGAGTCTCTCCATTGCCACCAGTATTTTGGTCTTGTCACTAATTAGCTCCTTTGGCTGCAACTCATTGCTAATCTGCATAAGGTTGCTTTCCATTTTTTTTGCTACTTATCCATTTATCAAAATTATTAATCTATTTTTTCTTAATTGACTCATTCCAATCATGAAAACCCCCTTAGTCAATATTCTGCAAACATTGTACACTTACCCAACATAATTTCTAATTCACCAGGTTCTTGTTCCTGTCTTTCTATCCTAAGCAGCTGTAGCTCTTCTATCGCCTTTATCAGTTTTTTATTTTCTTCCAAAAGTTCTCCCACTTTATCACTAATTACCTTTCTCTTTTTACTCGTGCTACCGTCTCCCTCGCCTCCCTTTCCCTTGTCTTCCCCCTTCTCCTTCTCTTTTCCCTTTTCTTCCTCCTCCCGCTTTTCCCTTTGGTGTTGTCTCTTAATGGCTGTCTTTACCCGCATCTCCTTCAGTTTCCGCAAATATCCCATTTCTCGCCGTTCTTCCTCAATTCCAAGTTGTGAATATCTGCTATCAATCTTTGGGCCATATGATAAACCTTCATCGGTTTCCAACACTTTTGTCGTCTGATAATTACTATTTTCTGCTTTAGATTTTTCTAAGCCCCTGTTTGTACCTCCACCTACTCTATCGCTCTTTTGACCTTTTAGCTGCTCCTTTCTTTTGTTTATTAATCCTGTTATGTCCTTTTCGATCGCATCATGTATTACCAATACCTCTATTCCTGGTGCTGTTTTATTTTCACATTTTGTTATTTAGTCTGTTTTACGTGTTCTAATAAAGATAAATTTTAATTATGTTTGTGACTTGCCTAGATTCTTTTTCAGCTTCTCTATTTGTTCCTCTGTAACTTCAGCAGTTCCTGAAAATAGGAATGCTGTCTTGCTTTTTAAGTACAATGCTACCTTCATCTCGTTTAATTCAGTTGACCTAGTTATTTCAAATGTGGAGCTTGCTTTGCAAAATGAAAAACGCGAAATAATAATAAATCTTCATTTACACATTTTTCAGTTTTATTTCTGGTAATTTTAATTTGGGGATAACCCTATTGGGTGATAGTTTCCAAATATGGTTGATGATTTATCATTAAGGCAATGGATTGCAGCAAATTTCCCAACTCTATCTCTTTACCCGCCCGTCTATGGCAACAATATGAGTAGATAGCAGCTCAGCACCTATACTGTCAGACTGAAAATGATCTTGTTTTGTCTTTTTTGTTATAAAACCAAAGAGTCTACGTATGTGTGTTTGTATTTTTTAATTTATTGTACACGCATTATAATACACAGTATTGTTGGAAACCCTCCACCATAAACCCGTAACTTTAAATATCGCAAGATTTTCATACCTGATCATACTACCTCTGTAGTCGCTACACTCAATTCAACACTATACGCCATCAATATATTGAACCGCCACTCCCCCCCTCTCCCCCTTATCTCATTATCATTAATTTACAATTCGCCTCCATCTTTTCAACTAGAAGTTTTGTACTGGACCCTGCTTATCTTTAAGCTGGAATGACCTAACTCCTTTCTATCGCTCTACCTTTCTATACCTCTCTTTCTGCTATCCCCCCCAATCCAATTAATCTGAATATATAGTAGTAAATTTTCGCGGCAAATATATATATCTACTACCAATCACAATTGCATTACTTGCAACCATTTATACCATCAATTCTTGTTTGTTCATTTATTCCCAATAATTTCTTGTAACTGAAAATCGGTTTCCAGTATTAATGCGCTTTTGATATTACCCTTGGATATTTCATTTTCTAGCTTTTAAGTTTATTACATTCCAATCTCAATCGGAAAGAAAAAGCAGAAGAACTACAAATATTTGCGGCATGAACTTTAAATACTAGGGAGACAGGACGATATAACAAACTAGTATAAAATAAATAGTGTAGGAACGATGAAATTGATTCTTAGACAAACCATAATCCTAGGCTCCACGATTCTTTTTTTCGTTTTTTTGGCTTACATTAAATACAGCTACAAACCAAGATTAAATATTGAATTTGAATGGCAGCATAAATATGTTAAACCCTCCGAATCCGTACATGAAAATTCCAGAAATGAAAATATCATCAACCAAGAGTTGCTTACAGATATCAAGTACTTGAATTCGGATAAAAATGTCTTTGAAAATTGGATAGAACCAGTAACATTCGATGCAATTAACACAACCACGGTTAATTCTTGTAAATCGCACGATTCGATCAAATTTATTCCTGAAAACGCAGGAGGGAGCTGTATTGGCGAAGACATTGGTAATGGATTGTATTATATTGCCAAGCACAGTCACTTTCTCCGAGAAAGCGATTTCCAAAAAGAATCAGGTATAGTTCCATTCTCTCTTTTTTTTCAATTTCTATTTAAAAAGCATCATAATTTTTCCTATCTGACACAGCTGATGAAATGACATAAATTTAGGGTTGATAAAGGTGTTTAAGTTCAACATGGATACCAGCCCTAATGACGGCAATGACATCAGCGAAGAGATGGGTGAACACAAGAAAAGCATCAAAAAGCACTGGGAGTTTTTGTTTGCTGATAGAATACCCGGTGTGGTAATACACTCGCACTTGGACCGCACCAGGGACATTAAAAGAGCTGGTATCACAGGCGGCCGGAAACTGGGTTTTTTGTACTCGATTGTTGATAATAAAAACGAAACCATCAAATATTATATCCGCGTATACAACATGGAAACTCTTGTGTCCATGGTTCCGGAACAGGAATTCAAAGATATTACAAAGATTGAGGATGACCAAAACATCTCGGGGTCTTTTGTGAAGGATGATGGGGCTCAAAATATAAAAAACGACAAGTTGCTTAACGACAAGCGACTAAGAACGCTAGCGTTTGACAAAAATGTATGCATTTATAATCAAAAAATGCTGGATAATAATAAAGATGACAAAAAGAATGAATCAGGCGGTGGAATATCAAACGCACTATTCTACGATTCACGATTCACAAGCTGCGTTGGTGAACGTAACCGTCGCTTTTTATATGTTGATTATGAGCTACCTGGAAGTCTACCAGTGACCAAATTTAGCATCAGAAACGATATGGTTGTGTACATCCGGAATGAAGACGAGTACATGTTTCGAATGGCAAAAGTGGAAACAGATGAACATTCTAAAAAAAAAGACACACAATCGCCAAGTGGAAATTTTGCATCAACAGCGAGCTTGAGTTCGAGTAGAGGTCCATTGTTGGATAGAAGATTGAGTCAAATTTATCCACAATCTAACATCAACATAATGCGCAGCGGAAAGAAAATTCTAGAAGGCGACAAACAGAATGAGGAAAATGTTCGGATGGTAGATTTAATGGTTCCAGAGGGGTGGATTCAAGACAATAAATTTAAATTCAAGTTGACATTTATACAAAATCGGACTGTGGTATATGATAAACTAACAGGAAATAAACTTTTACCGCCAATTCTGGAAAAGGAGAGTAGATCCAAAAAGAAAAACGGCGATTTACAGACGGATAAGGATTTTGATCTGGAGTCTGAATACAATTTTAATATAGAGGGGCAATGGGTTCTAAACAAAACGGCGCAATACTATTTAAGCGTCGGTCGAAATTACAACGGATTATCAGCTGGCGAGCTCAAACTAATTCAGAGACCACCAGCAACACAACAAACTTCGAATACGCTAGCTATTTATTTCTATCTATCCAAAGTGCTGCTTACTGTTGATACTGTTGTTAATGGCAATGGGCGGACCGTACATCGACTAACTACAAAGCTTGTAGATAGCGACGTTGGGGTTAACGATTCGGAAATCACAAACATGGCTCTTGATGATTCAGGCAATCATTTGGTGTTGGTAAAAGCTAATGGAAATTTGATGGTCTATACCAGAACATTGTCCAGTACGGATCAAAGCCCAAATCCCGAACAAAAAAACACAAAAGAGAAGCTTCCCCACAATAAATTGGACTCATTAAACAATCTTCTAAACGCACATTCTCTGCTTATTCGCACTTCAAACACAACATTGTCTTCGCCGTCTCCGTACGAATGGGTTTTGTCAGCAGAATTGACGACAGTGAACGCTTCACCCCTATCACTATCCCTATCGTCTTCGCTATCCGACTATTACATTGAAAACCCCGACTATGTCTCACCTTTTGATTCTGACTTCATATTTCCTAATGCCCACCTTCTTTCTTCAGTTCAACAACAACAGTCAAACATTAGAGCGATGGGAACCTTATCTCCAAACTATGGCACCTTCTTCAACTATTTTATCGCACTGAGGGTTGTTACATACAAACAACCAATCGCCAACACGCCACCAATGTCAAATTCTCCCTCAGAGTTTGCCTACACCACAAAAATATATGGCCTCAAGTTCGATGGCACCCTGGTTAGTTATAAATTAACTAAAACAAATACCGACTCCACCCCTAAAACTGCAGCCACTCATGATAACAACGATAAGAGTAGAGGTAAGAATGATGATGCTCCGATCTTTACATTAATTCCACCATTCTTTTCATCACTTGCCTTATCGTTGGTGAGCCGTGTTTCCACAATGCAGTTTACATGGTTCTATACGTTTTTGTATGATAACTTGGAATTGGTTGTTGTTTTCGCATTTGCTACGTGCTGGTTTTTGATATACGAGTCAAAAGTTTAGATTTATTTTATTTAATTTTATTTAATTTTATTTAATTCAGTTTAGTTTAGTTTAGTTTCATCTACTATGAATAAGTATATTCCGCACTATCATCAGTATTTCTTTTTTATTTACAACCCTACAAACCAAGCTAGGCAAGTGCCTTAAGGGTTAGCAGTCTCAAGTCCAAGACTAAGTATGTACTGCATACACTGCCAACTCTTAATTTTTTTCACTCGCTTATTTGCCGACTCTTGGCGTCCGTTCACCAGCAAATATCTGCAATATCCGGGATTGAAATTCCACCAAATCATTATGCTGGCTTATGTCAACTTTTTTTTTCAGTGCCTTTTGGGGATTAATTTTGTGAGCTAATTAAAAGCTCCACACTTCGGCTATTTTTGGCACCTCTTGCCAATTCTACAAACCCTTATTGAATTAGTATAATATCTGGTTTTGAGTATGCTGCTTTACTGATTGGTGGAATCATCGCTTTATTTGCACTAATACTATTTTATAATCTCGGCCATAAAAAGTTTAGTCTTATTTTCAAAGTCGGCTTATAATAAAGTGCTATATTGCAAAGGGTTAAACCGACGGGTATATTAGTAATCTGATAATAAAAAAAATACTTTCTACACTACTGAAAAGATTCATTTGAATATAATCGCAGAGGAACAAAAAAAAATAACGATATGGATCAATTAAGCAAATATACCAGCGGATTTACTAGAAGTCTCAGTCCTTATACAGCGAAGATTGAGTCTGGTTATACGCATTTCCGACAGGTAATTTTTGGGTACCATATACTTTGTCATTATTTATTTTTTCATTTTATTTTGACTAGATCAAAGCTTCACTATACTTCTATATGTATTTTTTGCTTGTTTGCACAAATAGTATGCGAATGAGAGCATTAGGGGCGTCACACCAATTACTGAGCCCCCTAGCGAATATTTGGCTCTGGAATCGGTAAGCTATATCTCTTCGAATTTAGGCCTACACATTCACTATATCACTCGATTACAACTCAACTTTTTGGCTAGCAAATTTTGAAAGTGAGATATTAAACATATGTAACTGTTCAATAGCGACTGAATGCATTCCACACTGTTTATGTGAAATTGCACGAATATATACTTGAATATTCAAGCATCAACAATACCGAACTGTCAATGTTTCAAAGTCAACTTAAAAGCTTAAGCTTTAAACTGGATAATACCATGTTCAACTTCACCAACAGACACCTCCCGAATGATCTACTCGACCCACATAGAAGGAAGGCCGCTGAGGAAATAACCATGGACTACGAGGGTAAAAAAGAAAGTACCACTTTGGGAAAACTTTCGAAAAATTGTATTACTAGTGCCGAAACTCTTGGTCGTGATGGACCTATTGGTAAGTTTCAATCTTGTTATATATTTCATTTGTTTATATTTATTATATCATTGTTAAAAGCGTTGATTTGTTATTTATTAATACTTTAGGTAGTGGATTATCAAAATTTGGCAAGTTGCAGGCTGATATAAACGATAGCTATATAAAAATGGTAATAATAAGTTGTTTTTTATCTATCGTACTGTTTGGTATAAATGATTTTTAATATTGTATCTTGTTTTGAGAACTGCTGTTATAAATTTGAGCTATATAGTTTAGTAAACTAAACCCAACCAAACCAAACAAAATAGGTGACGGAAATACAGATAAATGTTCTTCCCCTGCTAAGAGATGAAAATGCTGATGCTGTTGAAGCGGCAATCAAATCATGCAAGGATGTAAAATCTGCACGGCTGTCACTGGACTCACTTAAACGTTCGTTGAGTGGTGCCAAGCCTGAAAAAGTTGCAAGGGTAAGCGTTTAATGTCCATACTCTTTTTTTTTTTTCTAGAATTAAATGTGATGAATTTTATAACTTGAGAAAACATAATGGATTTTAGATTCAACAGAGTATCGAAACAGCCGAAGACGACTTTGTTAGTAAAGTTGGAGACTCGATGGATAAGATGAAAAAGACGTTGGACTCGGTAAGTTTTGCTCATTATTTTAGTTATTTTTGCCTTTTACCTTTTTTTTTTGTTGTTTTTTTTTGTTTATGATGTCAGGTAGCAAGGTTAAACAGTATGATTAAATTGAAACATATAGCCAAATATTATCAATGCACTCTCAATTTTTGTCAAGGCACAACAAGAGTTTTATCAGAAGGCTAGCCAACTTGTTCAAAGTACAGAAAAGGAGCTTGAAGAGATCAAGGTCACTCAAGAGACTTTGGCGGGGCAGTAGATGTGAAAAAATGCAGTTTTATAGCGTTTTTTTTGTTTTTTATTTTTTTTGGATAGCTACACTATTTATTTTAGTCGTTTATACTTCCAAGTAGGAAATGTACATAGTTTTTTTTTATACATTACTGGGCTTGGTTTAGCTTTGATTGTGTGGAATAAAATGTGGATGAGAAAAACGGGAATATCAGTTATATGATGGAATGATGAAGAATGTATACTCCTAGATGAGATGATCCTATATTTAACAA
>LSSK01000742.1:0-45700 GCA_001969505.1 Zancudomyces culisetae | reverse complement strand
AGCACCGCGAGCTCTGAACATATTTTCACTATTGATCTGTATATCAGCCAATTTTCGTTCTTCAGAGGCCATTTCCTGGGTGGTCATATTTACAAATCTGTCGGTACTCAAATCGCCACACAGAATGTTTTCTCTTAGAGCAGGATTTTTCTTGTCCTTTAGATTCAAAAAGTATGACCGTATTCGTTGTTTGTATACCTTTTCGTTGGCCTTGTTTTTCTCAAACTCCTTTGATTCGATTTCAATCGCCTTTTGGATTGCAATTTCGCTATCGATGTCGGAATCAGTAACCAGTGCATTGTACAGCATCTTGATTCCATTATCGCGCATTTTGTTTTCGGTGCTTTTGATTTTTACGCTGTCGCTATCAAAAGTCCTTTCCTCGGTCTTGCTACCATTAGTCTCGAGCTTTGCCTTTTTACTTTGCGACTCGTCTTCTTGCTGTTTAGTTTCGACCTCTTTTTTCCCTTCTTGTTCGTCTTGTGGCTTTAGACGTTTCCGATTCTCCAATTCTATTTTTTCTTTGTTGCCATTTTCCGAATCCTTTACCTTTTTTACGGGCTTTTCGTCCTTTTTTCTTTTATTAGAGGACATGCTCACATCTTTTTTCCATTTATCTACCACACCCTTTGCCAACTTGGATATCGCTTCATTTTTATCCGATCTTAGTTTTCCGACCACCTGGCCTATTCCTGTGTTCTAATTGGTTTGTCACATACAACTTGTATTAATGAGGAGAAAATAGAAGAAGAATCTTCAAAGGAATGAGGGGGAAAGTATGAAGCTAATTCGGTTTTGAAGTCCCCTTCTGAGCATTAATAAGAACAAACAGATAACGGATACTTACTCTCAAAATACTTTCTGTGGCTGTCACGCTGTTCAATCTTTCCAAGATCGTTGTGATTTTCTAATTGTTTATAATTTCAGAGTACAACAAAAAAGAAATTAATATGGACAAATTAATTCCGATTTCCAAAGTATCAATGAGTTTTTGTGCCGTCTTACCTCGACATTCTCCAGCTCTTGAGCCTTAACGAGTGCCTTTTTAAAAGTTACAATATCATCCAGTTCATACATTTTATTGCACCCTCAAAATAGTTTGTTGTAATAATAGTGGATATTTACATTTTTAGTATCGCTAAAATCGAAATATATCAAGGAGAAAAGGTTTGATTGAAGGAGAAAAAAAAATTTTTTTTGGAATTTTTTCCTCCCTATTTTGGGCTCGCAAAGGTCGTAGAAATGGAAAATATATTAAGCAATTACAACTGTTTTTTCTGTTATTTATTTTTTGTTGGATTTGTTTTGTTGATTTTGTCCAAATCTATGCGAATTTGTTTGTAATCAAATATATTATAGATAATAATGGGGGGAAAAAAGAGATGAATAGGGCGAGGGTGAGACTAAGCGAAAAATGAAGAACTGAAGGGGGAGTTTTTTCATTGTTTGTATAAAAAATAAATAAAAAACAGAAAATGTGAAAATGAAAAGCTCGAATCTAAAAATGGTGTTGGAGATTAATAATCATCAAAGCACGTCAACATACAGGTGGTGTGTCGAGAGACGCGAAAATTTCTTGAATATATGGGGATAAGATCCGGATACCAAGTATTAAGGATCAACTTTTCCGCATACCCCTTTAGCTGGATTCATGAAAAAAAAAGTGTGTAAATAAACTCAGTGCACACATAATTTTGAATGATTTGCAGTCCCAATAATTGTACTTGGTGACTGGTTCTGGAAAATTAATCATCTCGCTTTATTTACTGGCTATTTTCAGTTAGCTGGAGACCAGACCAGACCAGACCAGGTCAGGTCAGATCACCGAAACCTAGTATATAGATGTGAAATTTTGGTATGTGCTCTTGTACAGCGTCCATTGATGTCATACAGAAAAATATAACAGGTCAGTACCCATGTAGATACACCGTTTCCCCTGATTTTTACGTCTAGGTATTGATATTAAATTTTAATTCTTTCAAACTTTGTCGCTACCAAAGGTATTACAGTCTTGTCCTTGTGTGCCTGAGACTATAACACAAAGTTTCTTTTATTATAAGCGTGAATACAATTCATTTACCTATATTTATATATGTATACATTGTTGGTTTCAACGAGTAATAGTAGTCAGTTGTTTATTGATTATATTTACATTTGAAATAAATATATCTATAAACATCTTGGTTTAAAACACAATAAATAAAACAAGAATTATGACAATAGGGGCTTAAAAAAGGGGTGATGGTTAGTGGGAAAAACCATAGTTGTATTTTTCTATGTGTGCAATGAAAAATCGCTGCTATTTTCCAGCAAATTATATCTTGTTTAACAAAACATCAAACATCTATTTGTTTTCCAACCCATATGAACTTATCAAATAGGACAAAGTCAGAAAAAATGGCAAGATTAAAAAGTCTTGAGTATTTCACTCGCTCCACCCACTCAGTCACTCAGTCACTCAGTCGCTCCCCTTCCTCCCAAACTTCAACATAAGAATCAATAGCATTTCAATTTTTCAATAATTTGAAATACTAATTTAAAAATATCCTAAAACTATAACTTATACATTTGAAATTAAACAAAAAGATATCCAGACATATAGAAAAAAATGACAAGTGTGCAGAGTGGAATAACTGTCGATGCTTCCCTAAAACAGGCTTTGCAAGACCATGAAAAAAGTCTAGTTGCGGCATTGGACAGTTCTCAGGGAAAATCATCACCCCAATTTCAAGGAATTGGTAATGGTGATAGCAAAAATGGCAACTCAGGGCAAGGTCTAGTAATACTTAAATTGGAAATAGTAAATGAAACTATCCAAATTACTAAAACACTTCAAGTCGACAAGGTTATTGGGCTGAATGGTGGCAATGGACCCTCAAGTATCACTGGTCAGCAACTAGCCCAGGAATTGCAACTGGATACTATTTGTTATTTGTTGCATTTGCGAGCCAAACCCAGCAATTTAGATGCACATGGTAGTATACACGAGAACAAAATATACAACCGGTTCGGTTCTAGCGGGAGTTCCAGTCCTACGGGGGCAATAAAAGGAAGCAGCGTTGTATGGGATATTGTTTTGTGGGTTCCTTCAGCTGGCGTAGCGCATTTCAATAGCAATGGTAATAGTAATGGTATTAGGGATAGAATGAAGTATGCTAGTAGTAAGAGCCAAGTTCTGCAGGCGATTGGATACAACAAAATAGGAAATAACGGACAAGCGAGTAATTTGGTAAGTATTCTGTAGTTTTAAAGGAGGAAAAAAAAAATTGAAAAATAATCACAATAACGATAATGAATAATAACACGGGACTAAATAACTAGGAGGAGTTGGGTGAGTACATATCAATAAAATCCAACGTACCCACACAGCATTCGAATACAAGTTCGTCACAGCTAAGTACAAGCTATCGCAACACAGGCATGAATGTTCGACCTATTTTAGCAGCCGACCGTATAGTACGTACAGAAAGAAATACAGAAAGTGCTGAGGACGAAAAAAAGGATGATCCGCGCAATGCAATGTCAACAAAAGAACTTGAAAAACTCGCGTTGCTCGAAAATGAGGACCGTGCAAGGGAGGAGATCATTAATCGAGAATTTATAGAACGAATGAAGAGACAAAGCAACAAACATAACGAAGCAGCGGTCACAGGTGGATTTGTAAGAGTGGAGTTGCCGCTTGCTGAAGAAACAAAACAGAGATTGACAGAGATGCGGACAGCAGCTACTTCGTTGATACAACAAGGGAATTATGGATGGATAGAACTGGAGATTTTGAATAGGAAACAAGTATGTATAAAGAGGGTTGGATACGATGCAGGTGCAGTTGGCCAAGATAACGAGCCAAGGTATGTTGTGGTACAAGGACGAGTGTTTGTAATGTATATTCCCGAAAACAGCCGCGCGCAGTTGCGAATGGTATATTCCACAGGTGCAGACTCAGTAATGCGGCAAGTGGAGCAGATAATGGGGGTAGTGTTTGTGCAGAAACTGGAGATTTTCAGTAAAACGGAAATGAAACAAGAGGAGATTATCAAAAGGGCAGGATTAGGAGCCGGAAGAGAAATGGGGGGAATAGGAATGGGAATGGGTGCGGGAGTTGGGGGTGTGGGCGCGGGTGTGGGTGTAGGAGCCTCGATGGGTGGCACAGCCCGAATGAATAAACTAGAACGGGTATTGTCGTATCGATCACCGGAACCAGCACGTTCGGTTCCAAAAAGATTCAATTTTGCAGCCCAACAACAAAAATCACAAACAGCACAGTTAATAGAAAATCGATATAAAGAGGAAAATAGTTTTAATGAACTACCAAAACCGCCACGCAGACAGAAATGAATACAGAGATAAATAAATACATAGATTTATAGTTATATATGGTTATATCAATAAAACTCAAGAGCGCCAGTACTGTGCCCATTTATGAATGGTTTCGATGACTTGTGGGAACAACGCATTGATAGAATCAGAAATAACAGACTGGAGATACTGTACAGCCAAATCGTCAGTCAAATCCAACCGATAGCGGTCCTCAATAACCTTGAGTGCACGGTCAGGCTCGGCAGTCAGGTCAGGAAGGCCAGAGGAGGCGGTAGACATTAGACGAAACAAGTTGTAAATCAAATTGAAATTATCAACCTTGCGTAGAATGGAATATGCCATGAACGACGCAGATCTGAATTTGCGATACCACACTAGCGATGGATCAATCATCATCGCTTCGGCCATTTCCTTACACAGCTTCATGGGAGGAGGAAAGGGTTTGGGATCATTTCCTAGAATGTATCCATAATCAACATGGAACAATTTTCCGGCACGTGTCAGCAATAGATTATCAAGGTGGCGGTCACCAACTGCCAAAATATACGTAATCACACAATATCCAGCACAACTCTTGACATAGTTCTCCATCAACTCGGCAAAACTAGTGTCACTGGTGGAAATTTGTCGCAAGTACTGAGCAATTGAGTTGTTATGATCAGACAACACGGCCGCCAGAGACTGCGATGGTACGAATTGCGTAAATCCTTGTGCTGTGCCAGTCGCCAACACGCGATATGTAATCAACCCTAGGTCCAAGCTCTCACGAAGCAGCATGGTATTGATCAACTCAATTGCCTGCAGCACCAATTGGTCCTGCCGCATATCATCTCCAGTCTTGTAAATCGTGCTGTATTCCCCGCCATCTGCTGTGCGGAACACTATCAGAATTGGATTCATTGTGCTTTTAAACACCATCGCCTTTTCTGCAACTATCCCAACTACTGCCACGTCTGGGTCCAGCGGTAATTCCAGGGGTGGCCCCTCAAACGTCTCCAGCTTGTTCTTGGGATCCTTGATGTATTCCACCAACCGCTTGATTTTTTTTGTTCGCGGCTCTTTGCTTTTGTTGAGCGTTTCGCTCAGCACCGTTAGTTTCTGCACCAGCTCAGATTGCCGTCGCAACATATCGCGTAGTGCAATGCCTGTATCGCTTTTTACCATCTCGGTCATCAGCTGGTACGCAACTTTTCCGTATATTTTGCGGTCCGGATTTCCTGCCTCGCTTTCAACCATCAAATGCCAATACAACCGCACACACAACTGCTTGTTGGCCAACGCCCGTTGTATCAGCAATTGTGCAACATGCCCACTCGTCGTACGAATCGCCTGTACCAATTGTAGTAACACCAGCATCAGGTCTTCATCCTTGGCCTCCCCTAGTCGCTTTACTACGTATTGCACCAACTGTCCATTATTGTTTTCCTCAACCATACTTCCCAGTATTTCCAGACAATCCGTCAACCCCACCCCCTCCCATTCTTGCAAGATCTTGAGTGCCTCATTGCTTTCCTCTCCCTCCGTCCAGTCCACACTCTTCACAAATTTTGCCACAGAGTTTACAAATCGACTGTGCCTAATGTAGTACCGATACTTCCACACCATGTTTTTTTCTTCACTACTCAACATCACCGCTGTTGGGTACTTGAATATCTTTTCCAATTCCTCCAAATTGCTCAGCGTGGGCTTGATTTCCTCTTCAATCACTCTCCCTCCCGCAACCCCCTTTGTCACCCTCCTCACCTCGTGTCCTCTTATCAGCTTTCGATACTTTCTCTCCACATTGTTCTTGCCATACAACCCCGGATCCATTACAAAATTCAACTTTTGTATTGCTGAAAACTCGTTATTTACTTGAACCCTTTCCTATTTCCCAAGTTCAAATTCAAATCCCAATTAATTTCTGTTCTCTTTACTTTACTCTTTTTTATATATATTTTTTACTCCTTTGTTTCTTATAGTTTTCAAGTCCCCAATAACTATATTATACTTTTAATATCTATATAATATACTAAACACCCATTAAATAATAATATCATTTGTTGTCTAACCTTTTCACTCCACACTATTGGAAAATCAAAGCTTTCCATCTCTACCACTACACTTGGTGGTGTATTTTCCACATGTTGCTCTATTTGCTTTCTCACTGCTGCTATACTTATAGAGTCCAACCATTCGTTTTTATCCTTTTCTTCCTGTACTTTTTCCTCCTTTTCCTCCTCATATTTTTTGAGTTTCTATATCATTACCACATCCATACAATCAATTATTTATACCCCTATCGAGCACTAAAAACTGCATATTTACATTTACATATATACCAATACCCGCTCAGGCAATCCTTTACCTTCTCTAATCGCCTCAGCTTCTTCAAGTGTCTTTTGTACTTTGCATCGTTTTTCATACCTTTATCTCCGTTTTCGCCATTTTTCAATATCAAACGATATTTTCCCTCTCTCAATTTGCTAATACAACCATTAATAAATAAAATATCTTGTTATTAATCGATTTACTCGTACACATACAAACCACAGTTTTTTTTACATTTTCTTTTCCGTAACCCAACTATAACTTACTAGTTTTCATTGAAGAATTTAAGCCTTCTTCTACCCACCATTTCTGTCATTTCGCTCTTCTTTTTTTCACCTTTCACATAACCATTCTCACCTTTAATCTCGCTATCTACACCTGTACCTACGGTTAAACCTAATCCTAACCCTGCAACTGCACCTACATCCGTATTCATATCCACATCTACATGCGTATCCATATTCCTACCTTTATTCCTGTAATCACCATCACTACCATTCGTCTCTTGACCACCATTTTCAGGTACTCCATATTTCCAAACCGTAATTTCTATCCCAGAAGTCAAATTCAACTGGCTGTATTTCACTGGAAACCTTATTACTTGGTCAAATTGTCTTATGCTCCAGTGTGCAACACCTTCTGTTACCAAAGGCGTATAATGCGTTTGGTGTGTCATGCTTATTGGTATCTCGTCATTCCATATCTGTGCTGTCACATAATACTCGACATCGCTGTTTTGTATTTGTCTATTGATATTGAGTCAGTTTACTTTTTATTCACCATTTTTCATTCTTTTAATTTTTTTCGTTTTTTTTAGCTTACCTTTTTGGTATTGTGTAACTATTATACTCTTGATTGTATTTGTAACTTTCTTCATTAAATTCGTTGCCGAATGGATAGATATTTTCACTCTTGTTGGCAGTCAAAATTTCGGGTAGCTGCTGCTGAAATGACTCTCGTTTTAGTCCCCACCCCTGTCCCCGCCCCTGCCCTCGTCCTTGCTCCTGTTCTTGCTCCCATTCCCGCTCCGAAGTTTGGAAATCTTCCAAGTCACCAATTTCAATATGCCCCAACCTATTACCACTTACTCGCCCCTCTAGCGTGCAACTAGATTAAAGTACAGAAATAAAAAAAAGAGTCCAGATATAATATACATGTATATGATATGCACTTGAAAAGTAGGTACATTTACAAGCTTCTAACCTGTCTATTGTTATCAACTTTAAGTAAAATTAATCCAATTACATTTTTATGCTCACATAGCGGTCCAATTCTCTACTGGTGCAGTAACTGAAATCATAAAACGTGTTCGACAGACTGCCATTCCCATTGGATTCCATCGTATTTTTCTCTCTTTTTTTTTACTACCTTGTTGTTACTATTAAACACATTTAATATCAACCAATATTTTTCCTAAAAGAAAAGGTAGAATAAATAATAAAGAGCTAAAATAATCCAAAACCTTGAAATAGAAAAACCCGAAAATTCAAATTCCAGCTTTTTTAGCTTGTGAAATAAAATCACGTGGCATGACACCATCTATTTCGGAATTCTTTGCTGAAGAGAAATGGTAGTAGTGTTAATGAAACAATATTTCAAACTCCTGTGGATATCAAATTCTTGTAATGAAAGCATTATCCTGCCGTGGCATTCCTACCATTTATTTATCCCTAATAGAGTATTTTTATACACTACAAAAAATCATCCATAGGAAAAAAAAGATTAAGAGTGAGAAAAAATAGTGAATTCTCATAAAAACTACATCACTACACCATGCCTAGTAAACAGCGAAATCTTTTGGAGGGTCTGTCTATCATTTTTCCCAACCAAACAGGTTACTTTTCCAACTGAATTGAGTCGGCCAGTACGTCCACACCGATGCAAATAATTAATAGCAGTTGTCGGATAGTCATACATAACTACATGGTCCACATGGGTTGTATCGATTCCACGCGAAGCCAAGTCCGTACATATCAGAACCTTTAACCTTCCTCCACCTTGCACAGCTCTGGAACCATTCTGTTCTTGTTTCTGATCTGTCGTGTTTTGGTTTCCGATAGTGCTGTTAAATGCTCGCACTACATTCCTTCGACTAAGACTTCTTGCATCAAATGTGGGTTCTTTTAATGTATTCGGTTTGAAATCGGCTTTTTTACACAGCAAAAGAACGTTTGGGAATGTATTTTGTTCCATAATTTTGTCGTACAACTTTACAGCACTGACTTTGGTATTACAAAATACCATTACGTTTGTGTTGCCATCTGTTTGACCAATCCTGCTACTGGCATTGTAGTAATCACTGATTGCTTGCTTCAGTGCGTTGAATTTAGAGCCCTGGAATTGAACTGTCACATCAATGTTGTTGACTCGTAAACGTTTGTTGATTTGATGCAGATATGGACTTGCTACAAACCTGATTTCGGGGTATATCTTTTCCAATTCAAGTTTTACTGATTTTGGAATTGTAGCTGATACAAATACAACACCAATCTCCTTACCAACACCACTACCACTACCACTACCACTACTACTTCCCTCACGATTACCTTTGTTATTTCTAATACCACCAGCACTACTATTGTCGAGTGCCTTTAGTTTTCCAAGAATTTGTAGCGTATCCTCCGTATGCCCTTGCTTATCATCCATCATTGTATCAGCCTCATCAATCACAATACTATCTATTTGACTAAGCAACTCTTGTCCGCGTTTGGTTTTCAATTTTTCCTTGAAATCGTGTGGTGTTCCGACGACAACATCCAAATACCTGGCTTTTCTATCCTTGTCCTTGCTTTTGCCCTTGCCCTGTTCCATTTTTCCCTCAGCACTTACCTTTTTCTCATTCGCTTTAGGTTTCTTAAGTGCTGTCAAGTTTGGGTTCACATTTTGGTCATTTATTAGTGAATCATAATATTCGTCTTCGTTCCGGAATTTATTTTTACCGCTTGCATCATTGCTCAACCCCCCAAATCCATCAAGATCAACCGAAACATTACTAATGAGTTCCGCTTTGAATTTAATGGCATGGCACAATGATTTGCATACCTTTAGAGTTTGTGATGCCAACTCCTTTGTAGGTGTAATAATCATTATCTTGGGTTTATCTTCATCAAAGACTATCTTTGATTCACCATGGTTTTTTAATTCTATTTGCGATTGTTGTAGTTTGTCCTTCATATTCGACAACAATGGCAGTAAATATGCAAAAGTTTTTCCTGATCCTGTTTCTGCCGCAAGAAATAGTTGCGTTCCCTTACCTCCATTTCCATTTCCATTTCCAACACTATTTTTCTTGGCTTTTGTTTTATCACTTACAAGTGGTTCGGTATTTTTGATTCCCAACTTCAGAATTTCGGGTATACTTAGGGCTTGAATGATTGTCGGTTTAATGTTGTTTTCTGGAATTCCTTTATCCAAAAGTACCTGGTTTATGCTCTGACATACCAAGTCGTTTAACCCAAATTCTTCAAATTTATTACTTCTTAGCTCCTCAAGCCGGGCAACAACATTGCTCCTTTCACCACTGGCATTCAACAAATCTTTACCTTGCTCACTCACCGGATTCAGCAATTGAAACCGCGCAGGCGTGTAGCCCATTTGCTTGACCAAACTCTTTTTGGTTTTTGCCGAGGTTTTAGTTATTCTCAATGGTCTTCTACCGCCATATCCACTATTACTATTACTATTACCATTGCTGTTACTGTTGCTGTTGCCACTATCTTTGGCTGCAGAGGACTGGGCTTTTGAGGTTGATGGTTTTGATGAACCAATACCCTTGAATTTCCTTTGGTCGTTATTTTTGGGCCCGCCGGCATAGAGAGTTGCTGAGGTTTTAAGAGTTCGTGATATATTTTCATTATTGAGTAGGAGTACTCGATTCGCAAGCGTACTTGACGTACCTGTAGGCAAAAGCTGTCTAAATCTGTACATTTTATCAATGTCTTTGTCTATATTGTATCTATATTGTATCTATATTATACCTATATCTATATTTGTATCTATGATTTTTAATATTTCCTTGTCATTGTCGCCAAGCTAATTTTTATTAAATTTTTCCGAACACGATTATATTGAATCAAAAACACTATTTACAAGTTATTATTTAACCATCAACAAAATAATTAGACCACCAAATCAAACATAAACCCTAGTCCCGAAAATATAAAGCTAGAAAAAAAAATTTTTTTTTTCCTCCAACCTAATTTTCTCCATAATCAGAGTCCTTTTTCCTTTTTGCCTGAAAAAAAAGTGCAGAAGAAAATAATAACCCCAATATAACTATTTAGCAATGTAAAAAAAAAAAATGATATCAGCAAATTGATAAAACTGAAATTAAATCATAATAAATTAATAAATAAGTAAATAAAATAGTAAATATTCAAGTTGCAAAGACCTGTTAATCAGTTTTTTCTTCCTTTCTTTGTTTGTTTGTGCTCTTGAAAACTCCATTTCTTTGTTGAATACAATTCAAATATCCTCATTATTCATTTTTGTTTATAATTTCAGGAAAAGATTACGGGTTGAGTAAATATGTCTGCGAGCTTAAAGAGATTACGAGTCAATCCCAAAAAACAAATCGTGCCAATGCACTGCACGACCGAAATGACGGCAGTTCTCAACTGTTGGTCTACCAGTGGGTCAATCGAAGATCCCCGATGTGCTACAACTGTCATGGAACTATTTAAATGTGTACAGAAACCAGTAAGTCTGATAAACCCATAATTATATAATTATATGCATTTATATTTGTTCTCGAATTTTATTTAGAAAAATGCAATATTCTTTTTTATTTAGTATTGATATTTTTTCTTGTATCAAATAAATATATAGTAGTAAAAACAAATATTAACAACCATGATGCTATCAAAAAAAAAATCCAAAATAGAAAGTTGCAAAGCCCCAGCCCACAAGTATCAACAATTACCTGAGGAAATTCCAATCAAAGGTGTTAGGCAAAAAGAAATGAAATCTACAAACAACCTATGGTTTAATAACGGTTTCAGCACCACGAGTTGCGAGTTTATATCCTTGTTGAGTAGTATAGATAGATCATTAATATCAGTGCGATTGCCATCTCTGGTGGTTTTTTCATTTCCATTTACAGCTATGCTTTTTTCGATATCATTCTGGATAAAGAAGCTGTAGATTTGAGTAGGCGGGTTATAGTATTGTTTAAATAAAGATTTCTTTTGTAGAGTTGGTTTAAAGTACTCACAAACCCTGGATAGTGTAGAAACCGTATGGTATTTGGTGCCGCTGGTAAGGATTTTATGGTCAGCATTGTTTGTAAAAAGCTTTAGCAGCGCATAGTTCATTAAATACTCGAATTGGCTCAGAGTCTTCATCCTAAAGTAGGCATCGGAATTCCTTTGGTGTGAGTTTACAGTGGTGGACAACAGCAATTCGAGGGATAGAACAAACAGTGCTGATTTGTCAAGTGTCAAGCCCATTATTGATGGTAGTTCCGGGTTACTGTCAGACAAAATTGGTGGCTCCAAGTTCAGCAAAAGCACAACTAATTTATCAACATCGATTATTTTGTGACCTTCCTTGACTTCTAAATACCACGAACTTAACTGCGAGTACAGGTTCGAGTCAGTCTTTTTCATTTTTATAGATATTAGTTCATCAAACGAATAATTGCCAAACATCTGACTCAGTTCGTAAAACAGCGTGTTGATGTTTATAATTGACGATTCTACATTGATTTTGTTCAAACTACTCAGGCCTATACACACTCTTTGTGTATCAATATTTTTTGTCTTTGCAACAGCAGAGTAGTAGCAATCTTGCTCGTCAAAGACAATCCACTTTAGGTCTGTAAGTTGAGGAACTGCTTGGTTAGCACTGATATAGTCCTCAATGCATCGCTTTACCATGTGGTTTTTGCTGTAGTTTCTACAAAATTTGAAAAACGAATAAAATTTGTTGTTGTTTTTGTAGTACTCCAATAGCTCAACAACAAATTCTTCCCCAAAATGCTCCATCAAAACTTCAATTTGCTTGTCGCTATCAATCACCTCTGTATTTGTAGTAATCGATATCAACGTTTTGTAGTCTCTGTTATCGCTGGCTATCTGTACCGCCATTTCTATGCTTCCTAAGACTACCATCACTTTAACATACTCCTGTTGGTTCTCATCTTTCATCATATATGCCATCTCTGTGTATACTCCCAACTGCTCCACAAGTTCTGCATGTGTTGGATCTACCGCCTTGCTGATAATCTTGCTCTTGCCCTCCGTAAACTCCTTACTAAAATCTTCTACCTCTCCATGTGTCAGTATCCCGCTAGCCTCAATTGCTGCCTTTACTTCCTCATCGTCGCCACTTCTCAACAACCCAAGAACCTTTACAAATATTTTTTTGATCAGTTTTCCAAATCCTATCCGTTTAATCCACCACTTTTCCATTACGTTTGACTCCATCAAATATACTTTGATCAGATATTCCTTGTTGTACTCCAATGCCGCTCCAATTATACCTATTATCGCATCATTTGTTTTCTTGATCTCCCCAAGATCATCCACACTATCAATTCGCTGCCCTATCTCCTCAAACATCACCAATACATCCTGCTGGCTGCACTGTTTTACTAGTTGACTCTTACTTTCCTTTTCAATGTTATTCGTGTAATTTTCAAATTCCAGTTGCAAAATCATCAACTCTGTGTTATTCAGCAACTCTGTTCTAACCTCAGTATCCTGTTTACTAATAATGTTTCCATTCAACTCGTACATATATTCATTATACTGCCCAACTAGCGTATGACTAAATTCTATTCTTTCTGTCAAACTCCCTTGAATCGTCTCCCCTTTAACCAGCTCTGTAGATAATGCCAATACATCCCTCATAACTTTTTTACTTGCTTTGTACTGCGGCCTTTCGATCTCTATCGCTGTTTCCTTCTCTCTTCCTATCTCCTTTCTGTCGTATTTCATTCGAATCTCCATCTTTTCCCGCTCTTGTGCTTTTCCCTTAGACTTTCGGCTTTGGATTTTTAGTTTATATATTCCATTCTTCTCCGTAGCCCCAAACACTATCGTCTTAGATTTATCTATCCGACTTTGTCCCTTAATCTGTTCCTCCTTTCTAAGCATAACCAATATCTGATCTGCATCTGTGCAGCTACTTCCTTGTATTCCACACATATATATCTTTTTGTTACTCGTTATTATTATCTTTTTTTCCCTTTCTATCTCCAATACACTCATGTCTCTAATCCTCTCATCTATAGGAACATCTGTTGCGACTATGTTCATCACCTCAGTGCTCATATCTTCTAATACCAACCTTTTAATTTTCAATTCTACCATCGCAAATGTGTCCATTTTTTTAAGTTTGCAAAGTATATATGCTTTCCGTTTCTTTGCCTGTCCGTTTTTTACCACCATCATATCTTTTATCTCCTCAACTTCAAATCCTCCTTCTCTTTCTATTTGATATTTAAGTTCTACCTCCACCTCTACCTTTACCTCAATCTGTGTCCCTTCATTACCAATTTTCCATATATACATACTATCTTTGTTGTCTATTCCATACACCTCACACCCACTCTCACCCTCACCCTCACTCTCACTCCCATACCCATACCCATTCTCGTTACCCTTCCTCCTAAAACACATCTTTTCATCATTTTCGATCCCTGTTACAAACTTCAATACCCCTCGCTTGCCTTCTTTTCCCACTAACCAGTTGAATCCGTTTATTGCCATCTCAACAATCAGTTCATTGCTGTCTACCACACCCTTAGTCTTTCTTTTCTCCAACACCCTCATTTTGTTTGCCTTTATTACTATTTGGTTGAGTGTATTTTCAAGCCTAAGCTTGTATATATTGCGATACTTTGTTATGACTAAATACTCAATAGGTGACAGCTTGACTAAGTCCAACACTTTATCTCCTCCAATAAACTCTGATAACTCAAGTTTCTGTCTTTCACACCTGATCCCATACCGAATTCTCTCCCAATAACTAACTACTCCGTCTAAGCTAACATGTATTACCCCAATATCAATCTCTCTGCTCTTGTATATTTCGTTAATATCTACAAGCTTCATTTTTCCAATTTCTTGGCTCTCCTCATGCCGAATTAAATACACCAGCTCCTCATTCCCTTCGTCATACATACACCCGCCTTCATTTTCGTACCATATATAACTTTCTCTTGCTGTTGATACGACATTAAATCCATATTTGCTTTGGAATTCCCATTCTGCATTTTCCATCTTGTTTTGAATCTGCCCAGGATAAAAACCTACAAAATCAACCCTATGGCTTTCCACGTCTAACACCTCCACGGGCCTCTCTCGCATTTCATTTCGTCTATCTACTAATATCTCTACACCCTGTTGCCTCGCTCTTTTAGTTGTTGTATTCCATATTTCACTTTTTCGCTTAATCATCTCGTTCATTCAACACAATACTTTTCTATAAATATGTCCCTGCACCGTTTCGTATTTCGTTTTTGTTATTAAAGTTCGTCTACCTCTATTTTTACGCGTAATAAATGTTTGTAGTCTGCATTTAGTCAATTAAAGTTGAAGAATGACTGTTCGTATGCTTTATATGTTTGTCTGATTCTTGTTTATTATTATTTATTCAGGCTATATTTGTTTATACTTTTTCTAAATGATGAAATTTTTTTTTTCGGTTTTACTCGTTTCTGTTAATTTTTTTTTTTGTACTGTGATTTATTCAAGTATGCCAGAATTAAATTAATCAAAAGAATTATTGTGCGTTTATTAATCTCCACCTAATTAGCTATTTAAAAATAATGAATGTTCAAATTCTCCAAAATGAAAACACTTGTTCAAAAACTGTAATACTATTTAAATAAGCTCTAAACAACCTTGTCCATCTTGTGTATAATTATTCAAAACTTCTTATACTTTTTGTTTTTCTAACGTTAAGGCATTTACAAGATGAACGGTAAGCTTCTAATTTCCCACATTTTCTGCATTTCTTTTTGTTATTTTCTCATTTATACATGTCCAATTCTATAGGCCTTGTTGGATCTCCGTTTACCAAGTTTTTAATGGTATCTCTTGGTGCAAACTCCATTCTCACCTCAATAATGGGTTGGAAACCTTATTTGGCGCTAAGGGCCGAACCACATTTACTACGAGATCACCAGGTAAAATTTAATACCATCAAACTTTTGTTTTCAGCCCTACGTGGTGGGTGTCGAACAAGCTGATAGTATCAATATACCAAAACCACTAAAAATATTAAAATTTTCAAATGAAATGGACTGTACTAATATTCTTGCTGTGTCTTGACTATTTAGTGGTGGAGAATAATCACCTCGACCCTGGCATTCCCAAACTCTTCCGAACTAATAATCGCCTTGATTCTGCTATACAGATTGCGGGTAGTTGAACGAGCTTTTGGGACCTGGAAATTCTCGAGCTTTGTGTTTTTGACCACATTTATCAGCAAATCCATAGAATTGCTAGTTGTACTCTTATTCAGAAATCGGTATACAAATTTTGTAGCTCCTGGAATGTAAATGCGTCTTTTTATTATTCTACAGTATTGTTTATCAACCATCAACCACGGCCAATGTTTAGTTTATACTGCCAATCTATCACGATTGTAGACCCTAAAGAGTCATTATGTAACCATAAGTAATATCTATATTATAGCTATGGCACCCTTTCCAGCTTGGTTTTCCAGTATTATTACTTTATCCCCGCTATTTACAGAGCCAAGCCCTTTGGAAAAATTTGTATAAGCGACAAGGCTATAATGTATGCCTTATTACTTCAACTTGCCTTTCTCCGACTTCCCTACACTGCCATTCCAGTGCTTTCAGGCCTCCTTTCGGGCTTCATTTATGCACTAAACATAGGAAATACAGCCAATTGGCGATTCCCCTCTTTTGTTCGATCCTTTGTTTATGGGTATGTCGGCTCTATCTTTTCCGAACTTCCTCCGAGAAGAGGTAATAACACAATTCCTCCTTCTATACCAGCTGCATCTACAAACTCAACAACATTAAACACTCTTACCTCACAATTCGACTCCCTTTCCAATACAAATCCTGCAAACAACCCCAATCCGGCCTTGAACACTAACGCCAACACCAACACCAACCCCAACCCCAACCCCTCACTTTCTCGTTCACCGTCCTCAAATATTGAAGATTCTTTAGATTTTGAGGATAATATTGCCATGTTGTCTGCTCTTTTTCCTTCAGCTTCAAGACAGCGGCTAATCGATGTACTACGTTTGTCCAATAATGATCCCAATGTTGCAGCATCCCGCCTTTTAGACAATAACAGTTAGTTTTTATTCTTTTTCTTTTTCTTTTTACTAGTAAACATAATCTAAAATAAAATTCAATAAAAACAAATCTACTTGATATATCTATCTAATATCTATTATTTAAATACTCGCTTGCACCCAGACTATGTACATGCGAATACTTTCTTTTTATTCAGTTTTACACCCAACACAACCCTCCCGACCTAATACATTTCCTGATTCGGGTCTACACATATGATCCCAGGCTGTTTCCATAGGATTTTAGCCTTCGCCTTCTAATTCTAATCCACCTTCTTCTTCTCACAAAGGCACTTGAAAATGTTGGGTTGCTGGTCCAATGCTTCGACCGAAATGCTTTTGCATATGACCAACCATTGAAGTCTACATTTCCATTAAAGTCCACGGCCCATCTATCCGTCACCCACTCCCACCCAATCTTTATCTCAAAATACATCACCGAAGTTGCCGCCATCGTCATTGTTATGTCTGTCCAGGGTGCTGGATCGGCTATCATTAAAATATCCTTCCCAAATCGCTTAAACCCACCTAGTCCAAATCCCCTTTCACATTGATACAACACATCAGCTGCATATATATACTCTTCATCTTGATGCAGGATGAGCTCGTCGGTTCTACCGCTTTTTAACTTGTATTTCAGTACATCGTCAAATTTGCTCTGAACCGTTTTGGATATTCCCTTTATAAAATCTTGGTTTACTCTTTGCAGCAAATTGCGTTCGTGTGAAAGCCCCACCCGGAATTTTTTTATAGCCTGTACATCCTCCTTACTTTTATGTACGTCTTTCACTTCTTCTCCGTGCACCTCCTCGCTTAGTACCGTCCTAATCTCTGATCTATCATTTTTATAGTCGATGTTTTCATGCTGAGTTACTTTTGGCAAGGTTTTGTTGTTGTACCTATTTATACTTTCCAAATCCTTGGACCCTTTTATTTTGGGGCTACTTATTATAGCTGCATATTTCTTTCCAAAGGTGATTTCTTCGAATTCTGCCGTTTTTAATTTCTCCATTTTACTCGATTTCTACTGCTTTTATTTCCTTTCTGTCCATTTTTCAAAACAATATGAGATTCCTAAATAAGCCTAGCACACATTATAATTAGATTCTTCAACCTGTGTTGCTTTTCTTTTTCTCTCAAATTTGCTTGATTTTGATTTATCTTGCCTTTTAAACGCTTTTAATATTGCTAGAAATTGTTATCCTTATTCCTCCCGTCGATTTCCACTGAAAAGGCAAAAACAAAAACAAAGCTTTTCACGCACACACTCGGTCTTTCTAAAATTATATGCTAATTTCTATCTAGACTTGTTATAAAATAGTTTTATATACCAGTGAGTTGATGTAACTAACGAGCCTTGATATATCGTACTTTAGCTTGAACGCAAAGCTGATATGGCTTGCATATTAGTGACAACGTTTGTCATATTTCTTTCTTAAATTTTTCTCTGGGGCAATATTCATGCCACAGAATCCTCGATCTTTTCTGCCAGCCCGCCAATTCTACTTGGGCATTTAAAGCCGTGTAATTTATTTTTGTTACTATTTTGAGTATCACGAGAAATTTTTGGCAAATCTGATGTTGTTTCTTGTAAATTTTATTATTATTTTTATAATCCTTCATTAATATAAAAAGTTTACATTGGTTTACAAACAAAAGCGCAACTTTAATTTTTTCACAATTACTATCCAATAATTCACCCACATTCACAAGATTTTGAAATCCAGAATTACAAGAAAAACACACTTGAAGCCTTAATACTCTTAAACACCCAAACGATGGAAAAACACATTTTGCTCATCAGAGAGAGCTGAGTTCATCACATACACATTGAGTAAAATCTGTTCACACCCCCCCCCTCCTTCCTCATGTAATCCAGGTATATATACTTCAACCCAATTTGAGTTTTTTGTACACAGTGGGTGTCCCATGTAGTTTGCTATTTATTTATTTATTTTTGTTTTCGCAATTCTGGCGATTGATAGCCTATAGTGTAAATAACACCAAATAATAACTATTGTTTAAAAGCTTTTCTCTATTCTAGAGTATACAAAAGTACAAATTTCCAACTAATTCTCAAGATATTACTTATGGTCTCAAAGAATACATCAAAAGTTGGCATTGAAAAAAAATAAGGGAACACCTTTGCCTCTCAGCATTGTGAGCGTGAATTTTATATAATGAAAAACACATAAACATGATGCTCTGTGTCTATAACTCATCTCTGAACACTTCCAGTGCATTTCTAACCATCACCATTCGTCTTAATTGAGCTTTCTTTCTACAAAAAGCGAATATACCATACTCATGTAAACTGCCCACCATAGTCCTTACCATCAATACTAACATGTATAAACCGCGTGTATTTGTGTAAAACTTTGGTAAAATATAGAATCAGCTCTAGAAAAGTGAAACATGTAGTGCGGCATCGGTTTTGTTTATAACGATACCCACATTGCTCCATAAACTGCTTTGCACGATAGTTGTCCCTACACCATGGCTACAGATTTGGGGATCGAGTCTAGACTTATGGGCATTCTCCACCCACACTACACTAATTAATCTCACTTCATAAGGTTAGTTTTTTATTGTTGGTACAGATAGTGTAAGTAGGTGTATTAAGACTTTTGTTTCGCTACTCTTATCCCCGCTCTGATTTCTATTTCTCCCCCTCTCTCCCCTTCTCTCCCCAGAATATATAAAAGCAACTATTTTTTCTTTTACTCACCTCCAATGAAAAACCGTGGTTTTTGAAAATAAAAAGGTTAGAACCCCAACTCAAGTGGAATTTTATTTTGCTTATCCAACAGCTTGTTTACAATCATGATTTCACTGATATTTATTATTGGTATATACAAAGTAATAGCAGTATCGAATATTTGTGGTCTGGCTCGCTTTTTTAATTACATGGCACCCCAAATATATGCCTTTTGAATAATAGCACTAGATAGTTTTGTTTATAATTACTGTATACACTGTGCTTAACCAACTCAACTCAAACTGTGTTAAAGTATAAATAGATGATGAATTCGCACCATCTATTCTCAATTCAAAAAGAGTATCAAATATTCTTCCATATCCTAGATTGTATATACTTCAGAACTTTAAAGTGTGTCTATAAAGATTAAAAAACTTTAGAAGAAAAAAAAATTAGAAAAAATGTTTGTACTAGCTCCTATTATAATCTCACTTATCGCAGTCACAAAGGCACAGCAGTGTGTTTTTGGTACCGGTCGTTGTATCATGGACAGCGGAATGGGCTCTACATTTGAGGTCTGTAGTGAATCATTGGTTTTGACTACCGAAAGTTGTCCACAGGGTCAAATGTGTTATAACGATAGCGGTAGAGTCCTCTGTAGACCTGCAGGCGCATCATCTTATGCTCCACCACCACCATATTCTCCAAACGCACCAAAACCAGCATACACAGTACCAACTGTTGCAGGGGTAGGAGGAGGTAATACTAGTACTTCAATGGTGTATGCACCACCTGTTGGAACTTACGGGAATTCCATGCCTTCACAAGGACCTATAATCCCTCCAGTGACCACTATCCAGCCAACCGATACAACTGTCTACATTCCTCCTGTAACAACTGTACTAAATACTAGTAGCAACTCTGTATTAGGTGGAGGTGGAAACAATAACTCGTACTCCAACTATATGCCTACATCAGTTATGGGTGCAGGAGGGCAAAAAAGCTCATATTTTACCAGCTACGCCCCCACAGGTGTCTTGGGAGGAGGAGGACAGGCCACCTCATACAATCCCGCACCCCCATCTTAAACAGTGGTTAAACCTGTTTTGTTACATAATGTACATATCTCTTTCTTTTCTTTCATTACGTTTTAACAAAAGAAACACTTCCACGCTATAAAAATAAATATAATTAAACCATGATTAGTGTTTAAACACAATATTCCTTCAAAAAATACCTGTCTGGGTTTGAAAAGATGGGTTTTGATAAATAAAATTCAAATCTGCGCTTTCTTTTAAGATTCACACATTTGTATCGGGATACACTCATATACCGACATCATTAATTTAAAATGAAAACGCTAATAAGTTCATTATTCAAAAGTTCATCCGATGAGCCTTATTTTTGATGATAAAAAAGGTAATATGGCTAGAGACACTTGGCATCGCATTTTGCAAGATAATACGTATATCTCTGGTTTGGTTTGTTTGAATTTTGAATATATCTGTAACAATGCGTTTCGAAGCGGATTGCGATGCTTTCACAAAAAAAACCCCAGGTGTACACATATACCTCTAGCCTTTCTTTCGTATGGGGAAGAGGGTGGGGGATGGATATTTCCTGCCAATAGCAACTTCGTGGCTTTGATTTTCGGAAAAACAGCTTACCCAATAATAATAGTGACACCAAAACCCAAAACTCAGTAATTAAAACAACTTGGATAAATGAACAACCACAGATTATGGGGAGGCGGGCAAGTAAATAGTGTTTATGTGATATTTATTTCAAAAAGCAGAAATCTACCATTTTGCATACATTCCCACCTACGATTGATCGAAAGTACGACGTTCGATTACTGAACATCTATCCAAGTGGTTAGAGTACGCTGAAATACCCCTAAACCGACACGTATTCAGGTAAAAAATATAAACGACTTTCAGCTTGTATACATCCCTTTATATGTTGTAAGCGAGCTCATGATACTAACCTTGCGCCAATACAGGGGTTATTAATTAGACATTGCTGTACTTGACTTAGCTATAAAAGAAAGTCGGATTTTTGTCAATTACTTTTCTGAAATGATCTCCTTACGCTTTGCAGTTGAATTTATTAAAGAAGACTTTTTTGGGTTTTTGAGGTATTGCCTATTGTTGTTTTTTGGGGTAAGGAAAATATATTTGCATTATCTACTATTTAATTTAAAAATGTAACACTATAATATTGGACTAAACGAAACTATTCGATTGTCTCTGTCTTGGAATAGTGGCTTGTTGAACCAACGCCGAAAAAAGATGAAAATATACACAAAATTCTTGTGATTGGGGATCAATTAGCCTTGGGGTATGGCGATACCTTTTACAAAACAGGAAGAAGCGGGATCAGTAATTATTTGTGGTCCCTGATCACTGAATCACCAAAAGTTCGAAAACGATGGTTTATGTTCAATTGCGGTGTTTTTGGGGCGACTTCATACGACTGGATTCCGGGTTCTAAAACCGTAACTATTACTACAAACTTTTTACTTATGTTCCGCTTTATTTATCTTTATTTTGATGCGAAGCGTCAAGTGTTTAACATGAGCGAATATCCTAGTATTTGTAACAAAGAAATAATAATATGTTTACTTATTGCTCTTGGATACTCTGTTAAATATAGGATTTGTTTAAAAAGACATTTGAAAATCCAAAATATGCTGACTGTGATATTGTGATCATATTCCTAGGACTCCAGGATATAATGTAATAACCTTATATTATTATTGCTATGCTTTTGTAGTCCTTCTATTTACACACACATTTAAACTACTTTAAAATAGAAACGGTTACAAGCACCAACAAAACTTCACTTTTGATAAAACATACGAAAACCTTGTTATTCTCATCGAGTCTCTGGAGAAAATGGGTAAAGCTGTTGGTGTTTGTTATGTTCCTAATCCAGAAAGTTGGAACCTAAAAAAGGTCGGAAAACTCAATGAAAGCTATGAAAGGCAGCTGAATGCTAAACTTGAAGAATACATTGATAGGTATGAGATTTTGTGTATTTAATTCGCTTCCTACTGTTTGTAGCGCATAAATTTATAAATTTCTCGTCGCTGACTAGAATTAACTAGAATCACATTCACCTTTGTAGAAAAAAAGACAAGAGTATTGTTTTGGGCCCCATGTGCGATTTGAGTAACTACTATTACTTTAGGTCTAACTTATATGACAGCAAATATCCGATATTCAATAATAACGTACGTTTTTTTAAGCTATTGTTTATTACATACACTACGGTTAATAAAAGCACCATTGATATAATCAGTATTTTCTCAGTGTATCTGGACACTAACATCACACTTGGATTTATAATAAAACTTTAGGGATACGAACTTCTAAGTAAAGAGTGGTTTCCACTTGTATTGCCGTTGATAGCAAAATGTGAGTTACGCTCACTCTTTGGAAAAGACTATATCTGATATATGGTGCCTTGTTCTTTGGCCAGCACTCACATATTCCTCAAAAAGGTCACTCTCCTATACCTACCCCTCATTTTTGATTTTTAATTTATTTTGGAACTGTGATGTTTTTATTTTTCACAGAAAAGTTGTGTATATAAAATCTCATCTGCTTTACTAGTGAAAGAATTGTTCAAATGGCTTCTGTAACTTTACACCCTTTGTCTCATTTATTTGGCAGGTTATAATGATGTTTTTCTGAACAAAAGTACTGTTTAGTACTGGACACCATCACAATCACATTTTGATCAAGGATAAAACGCACTTTTCGCCTCCTTGTTAGATTTCCAGCTCCTTTTTGTTTGCGTTGCTTTGATAAATTCATCAAGCAAAAAAATACTCCTTTTTACAAAAAGTTCCATTGAGCCTTAAAGTTTCATCTTTATTTACATTTTCACCATCTTTGATCCCCATTTGAAAAGTAATATTCACATTTCCAGCAATTACACCCTGTGTTTGGGTGGAATACTTTTATTTTTGAGAATCTTATAATTCCGCTCGCATGATTGTTTGTGTTGTAGGATCCAAATTAAACATGCTATAATTGTTGTCAGCAAAAATTTTGCTTATTCTCCAACTCGTTGCTTTTATTTGGATTAGCGAATCAATTGTTGCGGATAAGCTATCGCTGGTTTTCCGTTTCCAATAATAATAAAACACAAAAAAATAAATGAACACTTTCATGCTCATTACATGAAGTTTGTCATTAGCTTGTGAGTATACCACAACTTTTGATCTCATGATGTATTTTAGGTATGGTATTACATCACGACTCGGCGGAAAACATGGAGGCTCGCTAAGTGGAAAATCGAATCTAAATCTATGTTTGCGGCCGCAAATGCCGAATCCCTCCATTCCTATACCTCCTCTATTAGTGAATTATTTGCTCAAAAGTCTTGCTATGTTCACATGTGTTAGTTGTGAGTAAAGCACTTATTTGGTTTACCAGCTGTTTGGAAGTTAACATGTATTCGGTCAGTCAACTTTTATACGAGATAACAGCTTTATTTTTTCATGTTTCAAAGAGAATGCACTCTAACATACGATAATTCGATAATAGCATATACCAGCTCTATAAACTCGCACACTATAATCTATCAAAACGTTCGTCAATCAAAAGAATGTGATAGCTATCTAAACCCAAATGATTTTCTTTGTTGTTTATTAGTGCATAGATCCTGAGTTTAACAAAAGGTAGCATGGTTAGTGATAAATACTTGTAAACTAGCTAGAGTAAATGAAATCCGTGAAACAAGCACATATGTGTCTCTAAATCACAAATGTGAGTTTGGGGGTTTCTGTGGAGATCAAAACACTAACACTTTTTTGTAGTTTTTGGGCTTCTAAATAGACTTCATCCGATACTCGTTCTACTTTTAGTTGATTCGCCATCTCGAAATACCATTGGACAACACCTTTCATATGTAATTGAGTGTGAGGTTTCAAAAAAAATATTTTATGATTTGATCGGATATTGCGATAAATTTGCTACGGATGCTATCAGTTTACTTTGTAATTTGTTGTGATTAACTTGAATCGTCAAATCAACTAAGCTGAAAAAAATAACTACATAATTGAGTACCTAAAAAAACATATAAAAGCTGCACAAAACCAACTCCAATACCGTCACCAAAAAAAGCACCTTTGTCCAACCCATTGTAGTAATAGGTACAAACTGTTAATTAGCTAACATTGACCTTTAAAGTAATATCAGTGACATTGTTTTTGTGTATTCCTCATCCTTGACTACAAGGCCAGCACAACCATCTTCAGTTTTAACAGGCAGGGGAAAAAACATTAAAATAAAGCGCTCTACAAGGAACATCGCCTAGAACGACAAGAAAAAATAAAATGGACGAGATTTTAGAAAACCCAGCCAGAAACGGCGAGCTCCTAACGGCCGAGGAAAAAAAAAACTTCAAGAGGTATTTGAGAAAAGTAGATCTCATGATCATGCCTCTGTATTGTGTTTTGTATTGGCTGGCTGTGATGGATAGAAACAACCTGGGAAATGCTAACATCGAGGGATTCAGTGTAGCTTTAAACTTGAAATCAGGTGAATTCAATTGGGTTGCATCAGTTCTATTTATAACGTATGTGGCTTGCGAGATTCCATCGACCCTCCTCTTACAAAAAATAGGAACTAGGCTATGGCTTCCACTAATAACAATATTCTGGGGTGCTTCGTGTATACTTATGGGATTTGTAACAAACTTTACGACTGCCATGATAGTTCGCCTGCTTCTTGGTGCTTTTGAGTCTGGATTCGCGCCGGGTTTTATTTTTTATACTACCTTTTGGTACCCAAATGCTCAGAGATTAAAGAGAATATCGATATTCTTCTCTGCTGGGATGTTTTCTGGGATATTTGCTGGTCCTATTGCGCTAGGGCTGACAAAAATCGGAGGAAGTTTGCGGCCCTATCAATACATATTTGTAGTTGAAGGTGCACTGACGATCTTTATTGGGTTCATATCGTACTTTATTGTTGAGAACTATCCTGAAACCTCTAAACGTATCTTAGATGGCGAGCTCTCTGCTGCAAAAAAGTTGTTTAACGAAGATCAAAAGGAAATGAGTCAAAAGAAGAATATAACTGTTAAAAATCTCTCGGCCTTGCTTGATGCAAGATTGTGGGTATTGGGGATTATATTTGCGATTGGTGTAATTGGTGGATTTACTCAAGCTATCTTTGGACCCAAAGTGATTAAGGAGATGGGATATACAAACGCACAGGCACAAGTATTTGCATCTATTCCTTCTGCTTGTGGATTTTTGGGCCAGCTCTTGCCAGCAATAATCCCAAACTACGCAAAGAAAGTCAGAATTGGGTACATATTGATTTTACATTATTTTACAACTGCTGCGTTGTATATTGGTTTGGTTTTTGCAGGAGCTCCTGGCTTGAAGCTTGCGCTGTTGGCACTAGCCAACTTTGCTCTATCGCCTACTATGCCCCTTGTTTCTTACTGGATGACCAACAACACCTATGAAGAGGATAAAAAGAGCGTTGGAAGTGCAATGACAATCATGCTTGGAGGGCTAGCTTCATTTGTTGGTTCTCAAATATACAGGGACTCAGATGCTCCTCTATATAAAATGGGCCATGGAATAGTGGCTGGCATGTTCGTTGTAGGTGGAGTAATGACGATTTGCCTGTACCTCTACTTTTATTTAGCAAACAGAAGATGCGACAGGCTACAACGGGAACTTCCATCCTCTGACAAATCGCAGACTGCTACAGCATACATCAATAAAGCTAATCCAGGCTGGAGATATACGCTTTAATTTTCCCATTGTATGTATCTTTATCAATTATTCTATCATTCCGCCAGTGTTAGACGGTTTTATTCGTGTAGTGTATTTAAACCGCGTAGTCTACTTTTCGCGCTTGATACTTTTCTCGTCACAATATATATTTTTTTGACATAAAGATGTTTTTCGCTATACTTAGCGTTTGGTGAATAAATCAAATATAAAGAATAGTACTAAACGAAATCTGGAAGAAAAAAGACTACTTGTAACGCCACAAAGTATCCATGTCATTAGCATCAGAGTGTGAGAAACCTGATTCAGCAGGACTTCCAGTTGCATCGCGATCCGCACCGCTGCTTAATGATATGTCGTTTGAACCAGCCTGTTTACCATAATAAGCAACATCAGGCTGTGATTCGTAACTATAATCCTTGGCGGATTGAATATCTTTGGGATAATAATCACCTTTGAATCCATTCTGTGTATCGCCTTTAGGGTAAAAATCATCCTCAAACTTTTTATAGTCGCTATCAGACGAGTAGTCATTCACGTAATGAGTATCTCTCATTGGCACAACCGCTGGTACCACAGGAATTTTTTTTTCATATACGCTTTTATTTAGCTTTGATGCGCGTTTTCCATCCGGAGCCTTAGCTGATGGCGCTTCTTTGATTTTTAGGGAATGTTTACCTTTCTCCATTAGCTTTTTTTGTATTTCCTTCATTTGGTCAATGATATGAAGCTCTTTAGGGCTAAATTTGGCAGAATTAGAAGAAGTAGAGGTGTGCTTTGGGACTGGTGTGGGTCCTGAGACTGGTCTGTATCTTGAATTAGGCTTGGGTTTTGAGGCAGGCTTGAGTTTTGAGGCGGGTTTGGGGTTTGGAGCTGGTTTGGGTTTACCTCTCTTTATCAGCCCCGTTTGCATTTTTTCTCTCAAGTAACGAGGTGAGTCACCCGACATACCCACTATTCCCTTAGTATTAACACCATGCTTTTGTTGTTGATGCTTAGCATTTTCAAGGTAATTTTTGATTTTTTGTTTGTTTTTACGAACTACATCTAGTAATCGTATTGCTTGATGCAGTTTTGGCGAGTATGGTATCGCTTTAGCTCCAGGTATGTAAATTCCAGCTTTTCTCTGATGACTTGGACTGGAGTTTAGCGGCTTTACATTCTGGACCAATAAACTCTGTTTGATTCTCTCAGGAACATAGGCTTGTGGTTCAGTATCAAGAGGTCCTTTTGCACACGCAAGTTTTGTGTACAGCACATTTGCAATCAAAACCAACAGCACACTGACTCGCATTTTTACCTGATTTTATTCTTGTTTTATTTGATAAATAATGTGTAGTTAATAGATATATCCCTACTTTTCCATGTGGGAAAACATGTCTTATATACTTGTAGACACAGAAAACAGCAAAGTGTATTACTCTGTAAAGCTAGCTCCACCATTTCATCATATTACTTCTAACACTTACATAACTTCTACCATCAATATTTTCCCAGTGCTTAAAATAAAGCTTATACACATTTCTTCTTTCAAGGGTCACAGCTATTTTATCTTGTAGAAATTGAGTGATTCAACCAATATATTGCTAACTAGTATACGGTACAAAAGCCCAAAGGATATTATTTTATATTTACCGATACTCAACACAAAAAAATGACTATTTTTGGGGGGGAGGTAGGTATGGGGTTAGGAGGTTAGTTAGAGCATAGTTGATAAACTGAAAAAGCTGCTACCCCAAAATCAAATATTGTCGTATCTACCATGCAAACAGCTCAACATCATCCATATTTATCATACTTTATGCCAGAGAAGCGGTCCGGGTTGTGTTTTTTGGCAATCCTCTATCAAAATTTGTTTTTTTACCTAACTTGCTTGAGTTTGACAGCTGCATGCTTTTTTTTGAATCAGTAAAATAAAAAATGGAAGCTCGAAGGGCAAAACCGATGAATGTAGAAAGTCCCAACACGAAAATATCTCAAAACGACGCCTTTTTGGGGTGTAAAATGGGTATTATTAGGGTGCTCAAAAAAAATCAAAACTCAACTCTGAACTGTTCAGAAAGACTATTCCATGCTGCTAGTAGAGGATTTATTCCAATACAACACCACCCTCTTTCATTGTAGGTAAATGTGTGTTGGAGTTATATACAAAAGACTCATCAGCGTAGCTTGGTGTATGAGAGATTTATTGCGCTAACTTTATTCTATAACCATATTACCAATGTTCAAGTAAGCTTTTATAGCTAATAATGCAAATTTATTCAAACAGCAAGAGGTTGGTGGCTCCGAGGATAGGGTACAAGGTTATTAACTGATTTGTTCAGGTTTACAAGCAAAGGTACACAAATATAAAGTTGCTTTGACTTTGGCTTTTACTTTTACGGTTACCTTTATTCCAAGTTGATAGTGGCTTTTATTGGCAATGTCCGTGTCCCATACCTAACGCTGAGTGGTGTATGTGAGCAGGCATAGATCGTTATCCGTGGATACTGTGTGGTTATGTTAAATTTTCCATATAGCAGTAGGACTGAAATTTTTTTTGAATCAGAGGTAGCTATAGCTAAAATTTCAAAGTGATCCAATTTACTGAAACTTTTGCTTTACCGTCCAACAGAGAAACACACACAACTTTGTGTACTTGGTTTTTTTTAAATATTTTCTCGCATTCCCATCTACTAACTTGGGTTTTTAAACTAAGCCACTTGTACTTGAAATGATAAGTAAATTTTGTGATGAGACCAGACCCTGCGGGAAAAAAGATGAGAATACACTACACCTCAGAGTTGGGATGAACACTAAAATGTTTGCTGTATTACATGTACGTACCATGGGTAAACGTTTTCTTTCCAGCAAATTGGTGATTACCATAAAAAATAGATCATATTTGAAATACTATTTCTTTTTCCAAAATTAAATTAACATTCACACCTTTTTATTACACGACATTTACAAAAACACTAGATTATAGGTTATGCTATAAAAAAATCATTACGTTTTAGAACAAGTAAGTGCTCATGAAAACAAATATATTACATGAGCTAAGTTACTATATTTGGGATTCAAATTATAAAAAAGACCATACCCCCAATTCAGACATTCTGATCAGCATTTTAACGATATACCATCCATAATCCGAAAAAGCCAACCTCGAATGTATTCCTCCAAATCAGTTTCAAGGCTGCCGAGCCAAATGCGGGAAGGGGCAATAAAAGAATTAATCAGCAAGCGTGTGATGACGCTCAGACATTTACGAGATTCATTGCCGTCGCCAATAGATGTGACTAGCAATCATCTTGTTTCATTGAACATACCAAAGCAAAAGAGGACACAGGTGCCGTACTTGGGAACCATTGTGTTTGGATTAAATCTTATCAGAGATACCTTCCAAACTGAAAAAAACGCAAAAAGGTAAGTACGATTAAGTATACTCCAAATGGTTTTCGAAAGGAGGGCTAGGGTTTAATTTTCAAGACTTGGGTTTTTATTAACTTTGAGTATTTTAGAGAGGACAAAAAGAAATTAGGAAGCATATTTATAAAATAGAACAAGGATGATCTACATTTTGGGGTTAAGTCTAAGCGAAGTTCTGGGAGTAAAAAATCCCTCCGACTTTATGAGGGCAATAGGAATCTGTATTGCAGAATTTGAAATATTTACAACCGATGCAACAGCGAAGACAAAGAGGGTACGAGTAAAAGAATGAGCACAATTACGACAAATTGTTGAAAAAAATCAATTTTCCTACTAAATACTCTTGTATAATGCTCATATTCACATAGAAATTGTTTTTCAGAAAACCAAAAAACACAGAGGAACAAACTGGTACCTTCCTATATAGAAGCGATAATCTTGAATTCTCCTATCTAGATCCCAGGCCGCTGGTAAGCATTCTGACTATTCTCACTATTTCCTTTCCTTTCATTACCTCCTTCCTATTAGTTTATTATCGATTTGCCTATCGATAACATAATGGTTGCTATTTTTGTATGTTTAGCCCTTCAGATATGATTTTGTTCAAGTTTTTGATACATTTTGTCAGATTGCGGTGGCTACATACCTGAGAATTAGCGAGACGATCAAGTCGATTCCAATCACTACTTCTGTTTTGGATATCATGGAAAAGCTGGATACTCAATTTAAGGTAAAGCATTTTTAATATATATTTATAATTATGAACAAGCTGTTGTTTGATATTAATTTATAACTTATAAACGAATAGATTATAATTAACGGTGTAAGCAAGGACTTTGACTTACTATTCAACTTGGAGGTAGCAGAGAACTTTAGGCTACTAGACACGACCAAGTCTAGAATGCTTGAAGCATTTGTTTCTAAGAGTGAATAACCATACATTTGTGTATGCACTTCTAACCAGACTTTTTTCCTCTAACAAAGTAAACACAAAGAAACCCGAACAATTCTTTTTTTTAATTAAAAAAGGAAAAGACTTGGACGCTTACTATTTGTGCAGCCATTCCTTAGTATGGGGATTGTATTATATCCATTACCCATTATGTGCTTTTTATACTTGATTTTGCTACATACTGAGCCATCACCTCTGGGTTTTAACAAGAGAGTACTAGGAGATTTTTTCGTATTTTTATCCACCTTTAGTCTTTTCAGAATATAAATTACTCCGAATAAACTATAAAACTAATTAATCCTACACAGTCGCGCTTATACATTAAATCTTGCATATTATAAAATATTCCGTTTGCGGCTTCTCTTTACAAAAAAGCTGGAAGTACATGATCAAATATGAGTGATTTTTTACTTAAAAAATGATTTGTCCGTAGAGCAGAAGGACAAAAATGAAGATACAAGAAAAAATAATAATCTAAAATGAAAGAGATTTGTGCTGATCTATTAATAAATTTATAAACATGGAAATATACCAATGTAGCCAGGTATGCCAAGTAAAGGTCGAGAGAGAGGTGGGCAGTGGTAGAGGGGTGACGTGTGTTTAAGTGTATCTTGCCAAAGATAGATGTCACCACAACAGAGGCACAGAACATTTTTAAGAGTGGCTAGTCTTGAACTGTACGATTATACCGATAATTGCCAAAACACCAAACGCCACTGACATTATAATCATAGGCGTATTAAAGGAAGAGTCTGTGAAATTGCCCCCGAATACGCTAACGACCAGATCAGTAAATCCCTTCTTGGTAAACATATCTACACCTACCATAACGCCCAGACTTCCAAAAACACTGGTGGAAATAATGAATATTGGCCTTTCAAGGAACACAGCTGCTAATCCCACACCTACAGACATTAATCCCAAAAAGAGTATTCGCACCCAGGATGCGGAAAAGCCTACCCTTACCATGGTGATAATAAATGTAGCAAGAGTAAACCCTCCGAATGCGCCGACTATAAACAACCCAAGAGGAAGAAGCAGCACCATCACGCCACCCATTACCAAGCCTCCAATGAGCGAACCAATGTAGTACCACGTGCTTAACTTTGTACCTGATTCAGGTGCCTTGATGTTGTAGCAGATAATCAGAATTAGGAAAGCTAATTGTTATTATTGTTACCATTACCATTGAAATTAGCATTTTACGATTTGTATTCAGATGGTTAAAAATGGAAATATGGTGGTATTATTGATGGTGATAATGCAATGGTAAGTAAAACTACTAACTATAACATTTAACTTACTGAAGAATACAAATCCACTAAGGAATATAATTATCTTCACCATCCTTCTTCCGGAAAAGACAAACATAAGGCCGACAATTATTAATACAACTGCAGAGACTATTCCAACTGCGGTGAGATTCCCTGATGTATTCTCTATAAGCGGGTGGTTATTTAAAACAAATAAGTACTATATACATTACTAGTCGGTAAATATTTGTATATTTTTCAGCTTTTCGACTTACTGAAGACAGTAGAATTGACGATATCGACTGTGTTATCTGCCCATGCCGTGAACATAGACATCAGGAACATGAGCAGATAGATTATGAATCCGTTTGTTTTCGTTTTAATCATTTTGATTTCTCGATATATATCGGGTGTTGAAGAGGTTTAAGAAAAAAGATCAAATAGTGTTGTTAAAGACGACGAATTTATGGTCTATTTATATAAACTATTTATCCAGTTTTGGTTTTTTTTAGATCGCGTTTAATTGTTCCTTTATATCCGAATTACCAGCTTTTAGTTGAAAAAAAAGCAAAAAAAACGCAGTAAGCAAGTGACGAATAGCAAGTGACAATGTCAAATGTCAATTAAAGAATAGAGATATCAGCTTATTGATAAAGTCGTTTTCACACCCATTTTACAAGTAATGCAAACTATGGTTTTTGGATAAGCTACCACATAATTTTTGTCAAAAACAAACATTTGTACTGTCAATACTCTTCGTTCTTGGCTCAAATTCTTCCAAAATTCTGCTTTTAAAAAACCCTAAGCCAATGGCCAAAATGAAGGAATAAATTCTACCTCCCCAAAAAACAATATACAAGGCCTTGTTTATTTTTTTACTTATTTACTAATTCAATTTTGCTTACAATTATGTGCTTAATTGCAATAAAAACATTCCCAGCGCATTCTTAACAATACTCGGGATTTCTTCTTGTAATAGGATGGCCCAACAAATAGCCAATTGCTTTAATAATCTTTGAAATGCCATTAGCAAACTGCAGCTAAAAAAAAACTCCATTTAATTCGATAGCTGATCACTTGAATTCCAAGCCTGAAATTACAAGTATTCCAATAAATTACTTGAGTTCAATTTATTATTAATTGTGCAGTTTTATTTTGTCAAACTTTTTTTCACTTTTCAACACAAGTTCCAAGGAAAGTGATGACTTTTACTTTATTTTGTTTTTGCCCAGCTAGTTTGGTTAATCTTCATTTCAGGTAATAGAGCACGGAGGCTATTTTTGCAAATCTTAATGTAATCTGTAGTAGATGCGTGCTACATCAAAAAATAAAAGGCTGAAATAACAATGGAAAAACGTGGCATAAGACACTGGTGTATTTACAAAATCATACGACGCGTTTTATTTAATGACTTTATATTTTATTTTAAAGAAAAAGCACCATAGTTATATTTAGCACAAAGTAAAAGTACATGTATTTTTCGGGTTGCTTTGTATACTTGTGACAATATACTTGATGTATTCAATTGCTCATTTTTAAAACATGTGATACTATCTTTATAAATTTGTAAAACATGAGATTGGAAAAGCCCTCAAAATAATAAAGCCAAGCTGGTATTCTGCAAAAAACAGGAATTACTACATGTGATATACAGTAATCCTGAAGCAGCGCTTCCATCTTTATTACAACTTTAGATTAGGATGCTGAACCGTGGGGCGTATATCTGAGTTTGGCAGTACATCTACTCCAAACTTCATTCCTCCCACTCGTCAATTAGCTACAAAAAAATTGGGTGCACCCCAAAAATTCTACTAAACCCCCCACAAAAGGCACTAAAAACTTTTTTCTCAACGCCAAGACAACTCAATAAAAGCCTCCCTCTATTTGATTCGTCTCTTCTTGATCTGTACAATTTAGTGAATAAACACGGGGATAGCGAATTGAATACCCATTACATAACACTTGTCGATTGCTTTTAACCTAAACCACGGTGCAGTTGTTATTAAACAGAGCACAGTAATACCTATCTTGGCGATTTTGATAAGCACGCTTTATTAGTAGGAAAAGATGTGCTCTTGGGAGCAATACCTGTTCAATAGAATAGCGTTTATGTGGAAAAGTGAATTTAATTGATTTTCACTGTCAATTCGAAAAACGCAGAAAACTTCAACTAAAATGAACGCCAAAAATTCGATGTCAAATATAGTATAAAGATGTCTTATTTTTAATTTTTATTCGGTATATACTTTATTAAAAGTTAATAGTTTATTTTTAAAGAGCTTTGGAACTTTCTATATATGAAACGGGGGAGGACAATGCAATGAAAAGAACAAGAACAGATTCTTCTATTTATTCAAAAAAAAAGTCAAATAAAGCTATTTCCAAAAAAAAACTAAGTACACAAATACTGAAAATATACACAGGATTTGGAACACGCTAATACATACCCAAAAAGTGGATTGTTAGCGGGGCTTACCAAATTACCTAGTCGTTAAAACAGTCATTAATATATTAGTTTTTCTTACAAGTTTTAAAAACACTTTAGGATAATTTTCCATAATAAACAAATTTTTACTAAACTCTTATTCCAATTTTAAAAGAAAAAATTAAACAACACGAACCCTACTTTTGCTAAAAGCCGGGATGAACAAAAACAGTCCAGCAAAAGGAAGAACCAACAACGCAACATTTATATACTATTATAGTTTTATAAAAATTTATTTTTGTCTTTTTTTCCGTTATAAAGTATATCTTTTTTGTTTTTTTGCTAATTACTATTCTGAAACAAATCTATCAATACAAAATAATAATAAAATTAATCTAACTAAAAGTGATTGGTATAGTTTTGAACATCTAGATCCTAAAAACACTGACCACTTTTGTAAAAATGCGAATAATATCACATTTTTGGAATATTGTACTCCACTTCTCCCTCAAATAAGTACACAGTTGGGGGTTTTTTTTTCATCGCTCTTCACCAGGAGTAGGATGCTGGCCTCTTTTCTTGACTTCATCAAGGTTCACTTGTTTGTATGTTCTATGTTCGTACTTGAGATTTTCCTCCTTAAAAAGGCTGAATTTTACTTGTATTATTATTCCCAGAATTGCAAGAACCAAAGTTGCAAATATTGATAGCAGAGATCGTGCATCGCCAATAAACTCTGAAAACTTTGAAGTTAGTGCTCTGACAATGTTATCTGCATACTTAATCCCAGTTAAGTACCCTACTCCTACAAATGTGGTGTAACTACCATAAACGCTAGTTGCAACAATAAGTAGCGGTTTTTCTATACTGAGCACCAAAAGAGCCATAACAAGTCCGAAACCGGCATATGCCGTATACTTCATCCAATCCTGGTAAAAGTTTATGCTATAGTTTGTGACTATTACTACACCTACTAATGCACCCGCACCAAACGAAAGCATAAATAATCCAAAGAAATAAAACTTGTACAAAGATACGCCGAATATTAACCCACCGATTATAGCAGCTATAAAGTACCATACTCCCGTGTTTGAACTGGGATCTGGTGGAGACAACGCGTAGCTCAAAAAAAGAAATGCCGCAACTATTGGTTAGGATGTTTTTTTTTCAATAAATATGTTACGTGAGGTTTTTTTGTGGGGAGAGAGGGACATGTACTTGTGTACATAAATATATTCATGTGTGTGTGTGTCTACTTACCAAAAAAAGCAAGCCCACAGAAAAACATTGATATACGCAGAAACTTTCTTCCGAAAAACGTCAGTACTAGACCAAATGTTATAGCTATAAACCCGTTAAGGGTATTTTCTTCCCCAAATATTCCAATTCTTTTTCCTACTATTATGTTTGCATACTTTTAATCTTTCTTCTTTGAAGGTAGTGGGTTGATGATACTAGTAAAAGACTTACATGTTACAATGTCCTTCGGCTCATTTTCCGTGGCTCCGCTAACAGATGACGAGAGGAATAGGACCGCAAAAAAGGGTAATACTAGTATACTATACTCATTTACACCCATTTCGCGTATCTGTTTTTTTTCTAGGTTTAAGGGTATTTATAATTTAGTTGTGCAAAAATAGCCTTATAAAACCATATATATTCTACTTTTACTGTTCCATTTACACTGTATTTGTATTAAATATTAGCAGAAAAGAATTTTTGATAATTTCTTCCTATACAAACTTTAAAGTTGATTTCTGCATTTTAAGTAAAAAGAGGTGAGAAAGGAAAAGAGACACAATAGCTAAAGTGTAGGCAATTTGTGCTATAGTTGGGTGTAAAAAGATATCCAAACCAAAGAGTATCAGTCCAGATGATGGAGATAAAGTGTGAAAGTGGTGGGCAAATACATCTATTTCAGATGACCATTACTGATTGTACGTTTCCCTGCACTAAAAATCCCATAGAATTTTGGAGCTTTTTCACATATTTCCAATTTTTTTTATTCAGTTTTACCATTTGTGCGGCTAAATGTACATCAATAAACAAAGATGTAACAATAATGACGAGATACTAGCAAGCCAGGGTGACAAGTGTTGAATTTAGGGTCAAAGATCTGGCATCTTAGTTATTCTACCACTATTCATTGTTTCTTTTCACAAGGCAATTGAACTCCAACAGGTATAAGACCCATCATTTATGTTTTAAAGGAGGCTAATAAGCAGATTTTTCACAATAATCATTCTTGTTGATTTTTCAATTTCCCCAAGAAAATGAAGTGCAAATGCTGGAATAATTTTTATAGACTCTCATAGAAAGAAAGGGCAGAACTAAGCTACATCGGTGGGTTTAACGAGTTTATCCATAACACAGTGTACTCTTTTTTTAATTGACTACCAATTTTTTCAAAATAAAACCAACTGAACAGCAAGAAAGGTTGAATGGAAGGACTAAGACCTTGAGGTGCTAAGAATTATTTTAGGTACAACCAATTTGTTGACAGTTGAAACCTTTGGTGATAATGACTTTTTTTTTAAAAAAGAGATAAATGATGAAATGTGTTGTAGGTATTATTTACACACGGATATGTCAAGATTGTTAAAAGTTAAACTCTTATGAGTTACCTGCCCGAATGAATTGAAGTTTTAGATGCTATTCCAGGTGATGTTTTGAATTTTACAAAACAAAAAAATCACTCAGTACTAAACTTTTTTTTTTGTCATTTTCTCAAAAAACTCGGAATAAAACAGCCAAACTAGACATATATTAGAGCGTGTGTAGTATGTGAGCTCAATAATAAGCACCATTTACATCAATGGAGTTATTTTAATTTACAAACTGGCAGATACTTGTCAACATTCTCATTCATCTAAATAATATTCAATTATATTTTAGTTGCACTTTTTACAGTGCTAACGGAAAAACCAACATATTTCATGAAACATATACCGAATTTAATGGGATACCAGCCTCTACTTGCTTCTTTAGAGTACAGTACATGGGGACTGTAGATTCAATACATTGGTATACCTGAATGCCTATTTTCTAGTTTGCTCTTTATTGATTGAAGAAATAGTGGCATTGTGGTAGGCCTACAGATAACTGCGATGTTCATATCAAAATGATCCATCTCAACATGTTTGAAAAAATTTATGGTTACTGATAAAGGAACTTGTTTATTTATTGTTATATTTACAAGATAAAGTGAATATGTGCTGCTCCATGCCATGATATTCATATACACGCCACTTTTTTCAATTACATTAAAAAATATCCTGAAAAAAAAATACGCTCATCCTATAAGACGAAGAGCTGTATTATCCACAATTAAGGCTGAATACGGAGGAGGCAATTAAAAAGCATTTACTTGGTTTTTATTTTTAGTTTTAAAATAGCAGATTCAGGCTACGACTTTGCCGAAAAATTATGCATATGTTGATTTAGTGAATTGTACATTTAAGCCTCGTTTTAATGCGGAAACGATTAGACTATCCAACATGAACCCCGTTAAAGTAGGGCGTGGGATTAAATCCAGTAGCATTGGGCATACGTATGTAAAAAATAAAATTTAGTCTGAAATAATAACGCATTGATCATTCTGAAGTTAAAGAGTGTTATAATATAGGCAATTCCTTTATAAAGATGTATCACTCTTTTGGTATTAAAAGATAAAAGCGTTCTCAACATTTTTTTTTATTTTCTAAAAAAAACAGAATACATAGGTATAAATACAGCAAGCTTAATTGTTACAACAAGAGCAACTTTCCAAGTAAAGGAAATAAAAAACCTAATACACAAAACACAAACGAGTAACAATGTCAAAAGTAGCAACTAAAGCCCGCACTGGTGCTGGAGCAGGAAAATCTGCAACAGGGTCTTTATTACCAAAGATATCTGGTAATGCTTCGAGTGCACCAGGTGTAGCCACAGCGATGTCTGGAAAAGCATTACTTTCATCATTGTCTTCAGATATACAAGCTAGCTCTGCATTCGGTACATCTACTGTCGATATGGTCGGTAGCAGTGCAAATACCAACGCTATTATTGACTCTATACTCAGCACTACTACTGGAGGTAGTATGGGATCTAGCACAGCTTCGATCATAAATACAGATAAAAATGCCAGCGAAAGCGCAGGTACAGCTACAGCTACAGATAAAGACACAAAATCAAAAGGAAAAACATCAGATCACTCTGCTTCGAAGACAATGAAAAAAGGTAAAGGCGCGGGTTCTGCCAAAAATGCAACATCTAGTGGAGTTGGAAGCGTAACAACGCGTCTAAGAAATACCAGTTACCATAGTAAATCTACAGCTCTATTTTTATTTGTGTTACTTTTGCTACTGTCAAACTAAGTACACCTGCCTTTTTATTTATTTTTATTTTTATTTTTATTATTTTTTGGCAGTAGTACAACAGCTGCTATATGTATAGTTAGCTTAGCTACGCTTAAACTAGATATATTAATTGGTTCAAAGTCGAAACATTACATACTTAATTATTTCAATTGAGATTTTCTTTTTGTACCAACAAAAAGTCCTCTCAGATAAATAAAACATAAAATGGTAAACTTTATATGTATATTATTACCTGGACACCATCATTCCTTTTTACTTTATGGTGGGAGGATGGAATAGGTAGGGAATGGGTGATTTTAATAGTTGAGACACAAAGGATAATGTGGGCTACAGCGAAAAAAAATTGAACAGACATGTATTGACAATCAATAGGACAAATTTTGCATTAAGTACATGAACCAGTGCTCAAATTTTTGGTTAGTGGCGGCCCAAGATTTCGTTAAAGGAAAGCAAGTATTAAAAAATATGCAAATGAGCAAAAAGGAGGCTTTCTTGTGATTATTCTCAAAAATAAGAGGTCAATTCAGCAATCTTAAGTAGTAGGCAAGAGGTTATTTCTATGTGTTTTGGGTTTATGGTGAGCCGGTTTATAACTAAAACGCACTAAGCATCTCTTTGAAGGCGTATTGCAAAGATACGATTGTAGAGGAATTGCGATGATTTACATTTATTATTATTACTTGCCTTTTAGATTAATTTTAAATAATTAAAAAAAAATTTTTTTTTACTTGTCCATTTACAAAAATAGGTAATTATGGTAAAATGTTAGGGGAAAAGGGATTAAAATTTTGAAAATATGAAATTATTAAAATATAATAAATTATCAAAAAAAAAAATATCGTATTAAAAAAAAAGTTTGGTTCTATAAAAAAAATATTGATATATGATATCAAACATCGGATAAAGCTAAAAAGGTAGAAAAAGCAAGTAAAGAAGTAGCGAGTATTAAACAGGGGATATATAATACCACGCTACTACGGGATGTATTAAGACATAGAAAAAGTAAAAAATTGAATAAACAAATAGCGTATAAAAGGCAGTATAAATAAACAATTCAGAGCCGAAAAAAAAAGCAAAATAAATGGGAAAACGGTTAGAAATAACACCATTAATGCTGAGTAATATATAACAAGTTAGTTTTAAACTGTATCTTTGCAGATAGCAAAAGTATAACGTATATCCAGAGCTAGGTTATTAGTATACAAAATTTAAGACAGGATAATAATACCAAATAAAACAAGGGACAAGTAGTGGTGTATTGACAAGTGCAAAAGCGATATATACTGATATTCTATTTTATATATATTTTTTTTGAAAAAGGGCTTGAAGTGAGATTTAGTGATGAAAATAGTGTGTCAATATTAACGAAAAAAACAGGGTATATATGGAATAAGTATATCAGGGTTTTCTCAATACCTACGAAATAGTGACAGGAATTCAGTTTAATAAACACATATCTGAAGAAAGGAATATAAAAATATAATAGCCAACATAACACGCATACAAAAACGGAAAGAAAATAATAATGAGGATGGGTATGGAGATGGAAATGAAAACAAGAGAAAATACGACATGGAAGGAGGAGAGAAACAAAAAGAGAACAAAGTTTGATATGGATAGTGTGCAGCAACCACGATTTTATTACGATGACAAAATAAAGGAAAAAGCTGGTGTCGAAACACGAAGAATTTCTAACCAAAAAAGTAACAGTGAAGAGGTGTTAACGGCAAGAAAAAACGTATTCAAACTAAAGGAGGCCAAAACCTACTATCCATGCAAAGAAGAGTTTGAGGATCCTTTGAAGTATCTGGAGACAATACGGAAGGAGGCGGAAAAATATGGTATTATAAAAGTAAAACCACCAAAGGAGTGGAAGGTGGAGTTTGGTTTGGATACAAGCAAGTTTAGGTTTCCTACACGAAGACAACAGCTAAGTTCGCTTGAAGGCACGAACCGGGTGAAAAAGAGCTACAATGAACAGTTGTTTGCATTTCATGAAAGGCGGGGACAACCAATATATAAAGTGCCACAGCTGGACAAAAAGCCGGTGGATTTGACACGGTTACAAAAGGAGGTGGAAAAAAGAGGTGGGCATGAGAACGTGACAGCAAAGAAGCTATGGGCAGAAATAGGAAGGGCACTGGAGTATGATAACAAGTCGTGTACCTCGTTGTCAAACAGCTTAAAAACGATGTATTTAAAGATAATATACCCCTACGAAGAATACATGCGGGGGAAAAACAGAGCTGGGAAACGGGATGGTGCAAACAGAGGGAATAGGGCTGGGGTAGACACACAGCATAGGCGACAGAGGGATAGAAGCGGGAGCGGGAGCGGGAGTGAACACCGTGGCGAGGTAAAAAGTGAGGGTAAAAATACGTATGGAAGCGTGGGTAGAAGTGAAAGCCAAGGCGGAGATGAAGGTGAAGGCGAGAGGAAAAGGGGTAATGCGAATGCGAATGTAAATGGGGATGGGAGTGAGAATGGGAATGGGGATGAGTATGAAGATGAGGACTGGTTTGGATATGGGTTTGAAGATGGCGCAGAGTATAGTTTGGATGAATTCCAAAAGAAATCTGAAGAATTCTTGCAAAAGATGTTTCCCAAATTTGACAAACACACGAATAAAGGGGATAGGCTATACAAGATAGAGAAGAAGTTCTGGGAGTGTGTAGCGTCAAGTAAGGAAGAGGTTACAGTGGAGTATGGAGCAGATTTGCCATCTACACAGTATGGCACGGGGTTCCCAACAATTGAACGACAAGGGCGCAAAAGAAAAACCACGAGGGAGGCTGAGGATGTAGAATGTAGCGTGAAGGGGGAAGGTGAGGATGAGAAGCATTATAATCACAATGATGCTAAGAGTTCTCACTATCACGAGAATGGGAAAGAGCTGAAGAAGAGAGAAGAAGGAGGGAGTGAGGGAGATGATCAGGAGATGGACATTGGGCTGAGCGGATGGAATCTGACGCGAATGCCATATAACAAGCGGTCGTTGTTTAGATACTTCCAGCAGGATTACAATGGAATAACATCGCCATGGCTTTATGTGGGAATGGCGCTTTCAGCATTTTGTTGGCATAACGAGGATCATTATACGTACTCAATCAACTACATGCATTTTGGAGAAGAAAAGACGTGGTATGGAATTCCAGGGGATCAAGCCAAAGCGTTTGAGGCAGTGGTGAAGGACACAGTTCCAGAGCTGTTTGAAACCGAGCCAGACTTATTGCAACAACTGGTAACAATGGTGAACCCTGGGCTGTTGGTATCAAAGGGCGTGGATGTGTATATGATAGACCAAAGTCCTGGAGAATTTGTAGTTACATTTCCACAAGCGTACCATGCAGGTCTCAACACTGGGTTTAATTTCAACGAGGCAGTGAATTTTGGACCGCCAGATTGGCTTCATTATAGCCGGATGAGTAGTGAAGAGTATCGAAATAATAAGCGAATGCCAGTATTTTCACACGAAGAGTTGGTATTGAGGATAAATTATGACTATGCGCGAAGGAAACTGGAGAGGCCAGGTTGGTTAGTGGAGGAATTGGAATATGTATTGGAGCGAGAGCTGGAAGATAGACAGGTGGTTAGAGATTACGACGTAAAACAGAAAGAAATACCTGGACAAGAAAATGGTGTGCGAAGGGGTGAGGGAGGTGAAGGAGAGGAGCGGAGAGATCAAGAAGAAAATTGCGCGGAATGCAAGGCACAGCTGTATCAAAGCTATTTGGTAGTCGACGGGCAGGAACCCGACAAGTATTGTTTACGAGAAATAGGAAAATTGCTTGATACTGAGGGGATAGCCAAAGGAAAGATAACAATGTGGTACAAATATACGGACGAGCAGCTGATGCGAATGGCGGGGCGAGTAATAAAGGGGAATCGGGCCGAAAGAGATGTGATAAAGTGGATAGAAAAGTACAAGGAGCTGAGAAAGATAAAAACAGAGCGGGTGAGTCTTGCAGAAATGAGATCATTGCTGCATTATGGAGCGTATTTAGTCCCAGCTAGTGTCGATACATCAGCGAATGAGTCTAGTGGTAAAGACGAAGATGGGTTGTCGACAGTAAGGAGTTGCATGGTCGAATTGAACAAATATGTGGAGAAAATGAACTACTATTGTTACCTTACACAGGCACTTTTACGGCTCTGTAACAAGCTAGACGTGGTGAAAAGCTGTGGGAAAATCAATGGGACCGATGGGATACAGGTGTTGGATCCGGTTTGTATGTATGCCCACAATCAAGAGAATGAACAACAGCAAAGTCAAAATGGAGCACATCAAAATGTGCCTAGCGAATCAGAAAGTAAAGGAGTGGAGGTTTCGGAAAGACCAAATGTATTTATGGAGCTATACGAATTAATTATGAAAAAGCACAACAAAAAACTCAATAGCGTAGAATGGGTGCAGGAAAGTGTAGATAAATTTGGTGATGTCTCAGCAAATAGACAACGGGGGCTCAGTACGTGGTATACGTATGGGAATGTAATCAAGGTTGAGAATGTATACAACTATTCGGTCGGCAAGCAGCGGTACGACATTGTTAGCGTGATTGATGAGTACTTTAAAAGCAAGAATCTCGATCGGCCAAAGCAAAAACTCAACATTAACGTGTATCCAAGCGATATCGAGTTGGTTTTGAAGGAGTTCCAAGACAACCATGTGGATTGTTACGAACGACGGGTGCTAGAGGAGTGGGTTGAAAAGGCCAGAAGTATAGAGGCTCTTGTTGATGCCAAAGTTGATGAGGTGTACAGTAACAAGGATATAGACAGCAAGGAGCTTCAAATGGATATTGCCGAATTATCAGCAGATATAAAGGAAATAGGACTGGAAATCAAGAATGCCAGCCAGCTGGGTGTGTTGCAGTCGGTAGTCAAATGGGCAGCTCTTGCACAAAAGGCACTGTCAAACCGAAAGACTCTGACACAGGATAAAGTTGACGAATTGATTTCAACAGCTGAAACTCAGTACAACGTGCCCAAGACACACAAACTCTATGTAAAGCTGATGGAAATTCAAAACAGAGTGCATAAATGGGATGCAGAGCTTAACCAAACAACATCCAGCAGACTGAATTTGCGGAATATTGCGACGCTTCTTGACAAGGGTCATAATCTGGATTTGGTGCCTAATCGGTTTAGTGAGTTGGAGCGACTTAAGGATTCCATTTTGGTATTTCAGCGTGGGCTGGAGGATATCCTTGACCGCTCAATACGTGAAAAGTTTTCCAATCGACCAAGCCTTCTGGAAGCCCAAAAAGTGTACTGCGAATTGGAAGCTGCGAACGTAACCAGTCTGAACCAAACTAGTCAGTTGAAAAGCATAATTAACGATGCTGAAAGCTGGCAAGCAGCTGTCAGATCATCGTTTGTCAACAATAGTGGTGTAGATAGTGATATGGTTTCTGTGCTAGACAACGTTGTTCAATCCACAAACCATTGTTACGTTGTTCTTCAAAAACTCAAAAATTCATCGTACTTCATGAAAAACAAGAAGCGGATCAAGACATCACCTATGCTGACTGCGGACAGTTACTCTAACTTCCAGTCGTCAAATGGCCTGTACTGTTTCTGTTTGCAACCAAATTTTGATGCCACAATGCTGTCCTGCAGTTTATGCAAATCGTTTTACCACTCCGAATGTTTGGCCATTCCGCCAAACCATAGCACCAGCAGATCCTTCAAGTTTAACTGTCCTCTATGTGACCATAACTACAAAATCCCGCATCTTACCAAAAGACCACCAAACTCGCTGCTGAAAAATCTGATCCACAAGGGAAGACAGCTGAACCTGGTGTGTCCAGAACTTGATTTGTTATTGAGTTTGGTGCTGATTTCCCGCGATATTATTTCCATTGTGGCCGAGTTTATTGATGACGTTACTGACAATTCAAACTCTGCACCACATCCAATTGTAAATATAAATATATATCGAGTTTATTTGCTGGTTTTGATGGGACTGGAAATCGATATATTACAGGAAGACATGTTTGTATCAAGACTGGTGCCGCCTATCACTGATATCCTATCGTTATTGCGATTCAAAATATATGGCAACGGAAATCTCGACAGCCCACTGCTTTCAAGCAAGCGCGCATCGGCTGAGCCATACCCACAATCAAAACGGCGTCGCATGCCTCCGCCACCATCACCACCACTACCGGTATCGCTACCGCTACCATCACCAACCCTAACGTTGCCATCTACAGCAACCCTCTTGCCAACCGCCACTGCTACTACGGCAACATCTCTTTCGCCTAGATCCTTGCAAAGAGTAGATCCAGCTCTTTCCTCTGGTTCTTTGTTACCTGCTATAAGTCAAAATCAAGATCAAAATCAAAACCAACACCATGAACAAATTCTAGACCTTAATGAGGAAAGACCTAGAAAACCCAGACAACGATTCCTGCTTCCTCTAAGTTTGATGCCTACACCCAAAAACAGAGATCTCAAATCAGAAATCTGTATCTGCCAAAGCTCCCCAATAAACGATCCCGAATGGAACAGTCCAAACAATTTTGTGGTCAGATGTGATTTCTGCAGGGATTATTTCCATGTCAAGTGTATGATGATTGAGTTGAGCCAGGCACAAATTATTTGTTACAACCAAAACAAACACCCGCTAAATATCCCTGGTGGAGGCGCCACTAGCAGTTCAAGTAATGGCGGGGGTAGCAATAGCGGAACCAACGTGATTAATCAAGCAGTTCTAAATAAATGTGCTAATTTGGAGCTTTTCATGTGCCCTGTGTGCTGCCATTTTGGAAAATACAACTATGTGTTTGGCGACATTGAGCTGGAAAGCTAATACTTGATCTGCCTCAAATCTGTTGGGGTTTACCATCATTATTACTTTATTAAAACTGTACCAAAAGTAAAAAAAAAAAGAATTTAAATATAAACACAAAAAACTCTTTTTTTTT